>KL273214.1:0-10326 GCA_000699545.1 Podiceps cristatus | reverse complement strand
AACATTTCTAGCCTATAGGGTAATAAAATGTGAAATTTACATCCAAGAACTATATTAAATATATTACTTTATACTTGCAGGCAATTTCTTTTAATTGAGTTTCTTTTAATTAAAATGCATTCAGAACAGGCAGAGGTTGAAAACAGAAGACATGAACTCCTGCCCCTCCAGTAATCTGAGCAGATTTACCATTGACTCTACCAGGAGAGATTTTTAAAAAAAGTCTTTAAAATAATTTTTTTTTTTTTTATATTTTTAGCTCTCATGAGAACACAAAGTGACAAGTGCTAGAGGGCTTTCAGCCTACAGTCCTTGTTTACCCACAAACTACCACTCAAGTATTACCATATTTTTGCTACCTCAGTCCTGAGCTCAACCTTACGCCAGTTATACTACACTGCATGGTGGTTTCAAAGGTTTCCATGTGCAAATCCCCTTCCTCTGGTACCTACCACCCATCTGTTTACTACAAGGTTTCACTATGAAACAACTAGTTTTAGTTTAGACCCACAGCTCCCCACCCCCCCCAATAGCAATACTCTAGAAAGGCGCTTTGGTCCTTACTTTGCCTTGCAAACCCTTCATTTAAAAAAAATGAAGCGGGGGAGAAAGCTGTGATCATTTGATTACTCACCAGGTTGGGGATGCTGTACGCGTTTTCAACAGCTGCAAACTGGTGGTTTTGCTCCAGCCTCTGGCTCCCAGTGAACGCACGCATTTGGAGGAAAGTAATAACAGTCATCAGTCTGTGAATTCATAGCAGATATGATTTTTAACTGCCGTCCCTTATGCAACAGAGCACGCCTGGGATCTAACTGTGGACATACCGTGAGAAACTGCTCTTCTGCATACCTCGTCTGTAATGATTCTCCCTCAACATTACAAACGGTCTGATGCTTTTCTGGAGGACTGAGGGTCTTTTGTCATAAAAATAAATACTTTGTCAGAGCTCAAGTACTGAATCAGGTTCTCTTGCACAGGGAAGAATACTGGGATCAGGTGTAAATTTTAAATAACTCAGCTTCCTACCTAAGATGGAGCCTCACTGTGACTTTGTCCTTGAGAAAAAAATTACCAAGTGTGAAGGACCATCAAAACACTAAGGCTGCTCACCATCTTAAGGAGACAATATTACTGTCAGGAAAGCCATTTGCATTCCTAGGTGTTCCTGAGGAGCTCGAGCAAGACGTTTGCAAGGAGCTCCATCAGTTTCCTAAATAAGATTGGGGTTCCACGAGGAGAGGACATTTTTTAACAACAACAAATGCAGGTTGCCACTCTGATCCCTCAGTTCACATTCCTAGATGAAGATGCATTACATTTCTATTTTATTACTCTGGTAGTTAAAAAGGGACTTTGAAATGGGAATACAATGATCTGCTCTTAATGCAACTGGGATTTTCTTTAAGTATTGATCTGGTCCTCTGTCTTTTGGTCCAACAGAAATGTATTCATTAATGCAACACAGAGCATGAAACGTACCTGATTTATAACCTTGCTTTGCCAAAATTTGGTGTTATACAAGGGGAAATAAATCTGAAGTTTAATCAGCTTTTCAGGTACCTATTGGCTGGGCTTTTTTCTTTTTTTTTTTTTTTTTTTTTGAGCACATGGGAGCAGTAGAGTCACCTTATTTTAATGATTTTTAATGTTTGTGATATTTTTTTTTGCTCCATCATTTTGGTACTCATTAATTAACAATTGTGAATAAAACCTGCCATCATTTTTGCAAATGGGAAAACAAAAATAAATGCTTATAAAACAAGCATTAGTATAATAACATTTTCTAAAATTCAAACAGGAGTATGTTAAATAGTGAAGCTATTTGTTACCTTAGAAATAACTCAGAAGACCTGAATATTCTTCATATAAGTTAAAATTAAATATCTTCATATCTAATGATAGCAACTGGCCTCCTGGATGATGCCATATTAAGAAAGGCAAGGTGATACATATGATGCAAGTGAAAAAGGCGCCTCTCATGTTGGAAATATTTCTTACTCCTTTTAGAGGTTCTGTACTGTAGGTAAAAAAAAATTAGAAATTGGTTATTATAAACTATCATTATTATACACTGTGAGCTTACTTAAAGCAGTGTTCATATTTGGATCAACTAGGACATAACCATTGTCTTTAAAATCCTGTATAACGCTTGGTATTTAATGACCTCCTGAAATCCCAGTTCACTTAATTCATTTGATAAAGTTTTGATTTAGTCTCAGAAATATTATAACGAAAAAAAAATCCAAAGTGAAAAAGACATGGTTAAATTACAGTTTTCTACCATATTGAGGTAGGTCTAGAGAGATTTAACATTCGTTATGAAATGAAAATATATAGTGTTTAACTTCCTCTATTCTGCTAACTGGTCCAACAAGCAGACATGACATGTCACTAACACTCTCTGCCTTTTGTTATTTCAGTCTGTGACTGTGCCACTCTTACATATGTAATGTTCAGCTTATAATTTTCAATGAATAGGTAAACTGTCATTAATGATTTTGAGTAGCAATTTTTAACTGCAGCCATCTTTAGTTTTTATATATGTATGCTGGCAAATTCATTGAGTTCTTAATTTTGCTTTTCTGGATGAATTCAGCAGCTTGCTTGCCTCCTAAAGGAAGTAAATCTGTTGAAAAAATTAATGAAGTATTTATTTCTAACGAGTTATTTGATGTCTAAAATTCTTGGGTGACTTGAGGGCCAACTGTAAGCTAAGGCTCTGGAGTTGGGCTTCAGAAGACCTCAGGAGTCATTCTTAATACAAGATCCACTTTCAATATATAAACTACTGGTGTGGGTGACTCATTATACAGCCCCTTCTGCATTCTGTGCTCCCCCAGAGCGAGGCAAACACAACTGGTGGGACTGTACAGAAGGAAGAGCAGGGCCATATGCTTGGTGGGCTGCTCAGCTACACACCAAAAGCAACTGATTATAGCTCTGTGTGGGTTGGCTTTTCCATCCCGTATGTAACTCTAGGCAAGAAATTATACTGAATAAAACTCTTGAAATAGCAAATGAAATCAGACACAATAGTGTAGCCTGATGTCATCTTTGGAAATGATTTGTGGAACCAATAGGCTGGTATATCTAAATGTTTAAGAAGAACAGATGTGACATCCTATGGCCCAAACTTTGCAATATGCCTGTGCCTCCATGGAGTCTTTGGGGCTTCAGTGGCTTGTTTATGCAGAACTCCTTGCAGAGCCTGGTAAAAATAAATCCCTGCTATGAAGAACAACAGAGAGGGGAAAGTGCAGCTTAACTTTCACCAAGTACTTGTGTTCTCAGGACTTTTAAAGTTGTATGTGGTAAGTTGTGTGTCATAACCACTTGTAGCACCTACAAATTTAAATACATACAGCACTAGTTCTGTGAGTAATGATGCACACTTGGGTAAGACTGCTCATGTGGACTGTGTCTTTGGGTGACTGGGATTTAAAGGGCAATTGTTCCCGTATCTGCTTACTGGAATATTTGTCCTTTCACCTTTGAATCCAGATCAATATATTTTTTTTAAAGGGTCACTGAAATCCTGCCACACTTGGCTAAATTATTTTGCTTTCTGCAGTAAAAGAGCATGTCCACTGTTACTAGAAGCTCCTCCGCCTTTTCATAGTTTTGTCCTTCAAGCATATGAAAGAACACCAAGGTGGGGAGGATCAGGGCTGCTGGGAAATACCGAGTGAGTTAAAGTAACCCAGGCTTGTTGCCACGAATAGGAAATAGCTTACCCTGGCAGCCAATTTGCCTAATTGATTAGAAGCCCGATCGCACCCCTGGAGGGCCAGATGCCCAGAGGGGATATGCATGCACAGGCAGGGAGCTTGCTGGCAGCTTCTCAGAAAGGGCATCTCCTGTGCTGCTGGAGCCTGGGCTGAGAAATCATTTTCGGCTGTCTGATTCTGGATCGGAGCCCGTCTCCAGCAAGCTCCAGACCCCCAGCCCCCCGCGGCGAGGCTCTCCAGCAGAAGGCACCTTGTGTTGCCCACCCAAAGGCTGCCACCCCTAAACAGCCAGCGGTTTGCTGCTTTAGCCTTTCCTGCTCCTTCGCTTCTCAGGAGCGACAACCAGAAACGCCGGCATGGCAGAAGTGCCAAGGCCTGGCAAGCTCCCCCGAGGCTCAGAAACAACCCCAGTGGCAACCTGGTTCCCTAATCGGCCCAGTGGATTTGCCTTGTGAAGCCCAGCGGCAGGAAGCCGTTTATAGTACAGTAACTCGGCCCATTGTCTGGGCTTTTTCAGCTTGGCTTCATTACTATTACCATGATAAAGACCAGCGCTTTTTTTCTACTTCCCTCTTGCGCCTTTAAGGCTCTACTTGCTCTTGACTTTTCTGAATTTCACTTTGATACTTTGACACCTCGGTTGTTCTCCCAGACAGATATAATTACAAGAGTTCAAATAAAACTTGTCGTCAGGGCGGGAGGTGAGGGAATGAGGAGAAAGCATGGGTAGCAGAGAGATGCTGTGAAGATTTGCTACGAGAACTCACCTCCTCCCCAGTTTGGAGCAGCTCTTCAGATCTTTTCTGCAATTCAGAGGGCCCAGAAAGCTGCAGCTGGGAGACATAGCCCAACATTCAGGTTTAGTGTAAAACAGAAATAGCAAAAAGTGAGCCCAACAGAATAAATAGGATTTGCAGACTGCTGACTGTGTTTCGGTGTGCAATAGTCCACCATCTTCCAATCAGACCTCACCATTCTTACCTTGAGAAAGACTTTGACAACAGTTCAAATTTTTAAAAGAGGAAAAAACCATGTGAAGGCTCATTCAAAGCATGATACTGGGAAACAGCAGGGTGTCTTACAGTCTGCTACAGCACTCATTCAGTGCTAATACGAAGGAAAATGCCTTTTATGTTTATCCCCCCCATATCTCCACCACTTGCTGGAACTCCTGGACAGTCCCCAAACCCAATGTAACCTGCTCTCCTTAGCTTGTGGGACGTAGTGACCCCCAGGTTGGTACGGCTGCAAGGTACCAAAAGAATAATAAATGTATTTCTGGGGCCCCTTATGAAAGGTAATCTCTCTGATCCAGACATCACAGAACTCAGTCCTACTTTCCTGAGAGCAGAAATTGAGTCACAACTTCAGTTACGGTTCACCTGGGAGTGGCTTACAGAGGTTCTCCTTTGCATCAGCCCAAAAAAAGGCAGTCAGCTGGTGAGGGCAACACAGCCATCATCCAGTCTGTAATGCCATAGAAAAAAGAGAACTATGACAGGAGTTAGACTTCTACTCTGGTGACATTCATAAACCACCTGGAACATAGACACATAGGAAAACAGCCTAGCCTCAACAGAAAAATTATTTCTCTTATCTCCAATTCAATGTCTAGTTCTGTCATTAAACACGCTGCTACATTATTAGGAAATGGGACTGTATTTCTACAGGAAGACAGATCTTGTTGCTTTTTATCCTATTACTTCCCAGCTCCTTTTATTTCTAGGCCATAAGTCCTTGTACATCCATAAACTTCACCATTGCAGCTCCTGATTTAGTATTCTGAGGACCACTGATAGAACCTCTAGACACAGCTTTAATCCTTTTGACAAAATATATTTATATTCCTCCTGTATTAATCTTAGAGTCCATAATACATCATGCAGTGACCTGGACGACAGAGCAGTGGATGCATTTATTAAACCTGTGGGTGATACCAAGTGGCAAGACACTACCAGGAAGCTAGGCTTAGAATATAAAGTGATTTTGACAAATTGGAAGTGTGGGCTGAAGAAGTGGTAGGCTGCCCAGCACAGACAAATGTAAGACAGTGCACGCAGGCAAGAATTATCCACTACAGGCTGCAAAAGAACTGGTTAGAGAGTGAGCTCTACAGAGCTGAAAGCTGAGGGCCTAGTGAGGATTGCAAGCTTAGCAAACCTGAACACTTCAAGAGGACCTGTAAGTCTAAGTCCAGCCTGGAAATCACAACACATAAGCATGCCACTATATGCTGCATTGCAGCTTCAAGGGAAGCACTGCATCCAGCTGTGTGCGAGGTGCTTCCAGAGGGACACAGAACAGTTGAAGGGAACAATGAAGATGAGCAAAGGTATAGAAAATGCAATCAATTAAAATGGCATTAGCTTAAAAAGAAAAGACTAAAGACACTATGGTCTGCAAACCTGTGGAAAGGAAATGACAGGTTTTTTCCTATTCATTTAGTTATTCCATGGGGAAAAATGCAAAAAAGAAAGGACTTAAGTTGCAGGAAGAAGGTTAAGTTTCATAATATTTTACTGTTATATGGTATCAGGAAACCATTTTTATCTTATGCTTAGCTAAGTAAAGATTGCAATAACTCATAAACACTAGACAGGCTTTTTAAAGGCCATTAGTCTGTGGAAATGACTTCTGAAAACACCATGAAGTCTATCTACGCTACCTGATCTTAAAAGATAAAATCAACACTTCTATATTGTGAGATGTGTCACCTAGAGGGAACTATTTCTCTGCACGCTCTCTTCTTGTCTTTTCAGTTGATTCATACGTCCAGAGACAGAAAAACACACACCAAGGAATGACAGGCAGATATATTATACTAGAATATTAAAAATAGATTCTGTAAAAATATAATAATAGCATAAACTAATTTACATGTTTTTCTTTACCTATGATGTATACAACTACGTATTTCAACTCCAGTTTATAAACATGAGTTAAAATATTATTCTTAATTTTGTTTAAAAACATCGTATAAAAAACATCACAAGAAAAGAAAGACTCCAAAATATATTTTTTTAAATTATATGAACCAGCTGTGTATAACACAATACACAGTTTGATGCCCCTTTTAAAACACACTGGCATACTGGACCAGATTCAACTCTTGTATAAAGCTGAAATACTTCTACCCGGATTCAGTGGATTTATGCCTATATCCAATGGTACTTTTTCTTTCCTTTTTTCTTTGAAGTAGAGAACAGACTCAGGCTGTTGCAGTTCCAAATCACAATGAAGCTTTACGTCACTGATATTGCACCCTTGGACTTTACTGTGAGATCACTCTGCACTTTACAGCAGGATAGAAGAACATTTTGTCGAGGGTTTTTGTGGGTGTTTTTTGGTTTTTGGGGTTTTTTTCCTCCAGTCTGAAGGATTTTTCGCTTTTCCAATAAAATCCCAAATTAATTTTCCCAGGCTTAAGTAATACTCACTGAATGTATTCAGGATTTAACCGGATTTTATGCTTTAATCACCTCACAGAAATTCTCAGCCTGGTAGATAGCTCATTCAGTTCTGAATTACTAGAGTGTTATGTTTATTATTAAAATTATAAGTTAGGGCATCTTTTGCATCTGTTTTCTTAGAGGATCTGTAGTACTTCAAAGTATGTTTGGTTTCCTTTTCTCTTTCCAGTTGCAGCCTTGCATTTGGAGAATGCCTTTGCCAAATTCTCAGCAGAAGACATGGAAAATGTTTTGAGTATTTAGATCTCTTAACACCTACTGTGAAGTATCACTATCAGTGCATAGGCAAGAATATGCAAATAATTTGAATCCCCCCTACAAGAAATATCAAAAATTATACATTTCTATGTATTTCTATGGGGGGCGCAAATAGATTTCCTTATCCTTAAAGCACATTTAAGTGCAAAGTTTTTCAGTCAAAAAGGACATCTTCGAAAAAAAACACTCCCATGCATAAAGATCTGACCCTAACATAGACTTTTAATATCAATGTACTTTTGATTTATGATCTTGTAAATTAAATTCATGTGGTTCCTACATGGATGACAACTACAGTTTGTATTTTCTCCTTATCCATTTCCCTGAACAAACTTTAACGTGCACAGAAAGTACAAAGAACATACTCATCCAAAATGATCTTTTGGCCTCTTGAGGACACAGGAAAGTGTGGTTCCTGCAGTGACTGCAATTCCTCCACAGGACACCTCAAATTCGGCTTTCAGCTACAGTAAAGCAAATTAAAAGCAACCTCCTGGTGTTAGCATAGGTATTGACCAAAAGCTAACACGATATACATTTATAAAAAAAATTCTACCCATGTACCTTAGAGGTGTGTTCTGGTTGCTATGGAAATGGTAATCACGAATTTCCTGGCTAGAGTGTGATCAAAATCCTAACTTTCAACACTGCATTAATGTCGTTTTTCACACTTGCAAGATACTGTTTTTAGCTGTAGTTCAGGCGTTCCCAAATGGAATAAGCTCTTTTCCCTGACATTATGCTAGGATGTTAAACTTAACAAAAAAAACCCAAAACAAACAAACAAACAACAAAAAACCCCAACAACAAAAAAACCCCTGAAAAAACCCAAACCAACCTCCAAAAAAACAACAGGGAAAAAAAAAAAAAAAAAAAAAGGTTAAAAAAATAATAGTCACATACAGATGAAATCCTTACAGTATTACCTTCAGCATTTCCAACAAACCCCCACCGGTTTCCATTCAAACTGGTGGCTCAATGTACCTGAGACAGCTAATTAAAAAAGGAAGTGGTCAAAGTCATGCTTTTTTTGTAAACTTCAAAGGTGATCCCTCTCCTTCCTCCTCTTTACATTTTACTGTCTGGCTTTCTGCCCATCCTGCAGCTGTTAGCTGAGCCTGTGTTTCATGGCGTCAAACCTGCCTCCTCACGGTCCATAAAGTTACAGCAGGGATCGTGATACGCAGGTGTGGAAAAGCCAGAAGTGCAAGATGGGCCCGTTAATGATTTTTCTGGCACCCCATGCTGAGCTGCTGAAAAAAGAGAGCAGCTCGCAGAAGGCAAGGCACTCTTTGTTTGCAAAGGTATTTGAGATCGTATTACTTCTCCCACAGCAAAGGTGTTGGGTTTTCACTTTAAGGGCTGTTTACAGAAATGATTCACCTTTTATACAGCTTTTAAAAAAATGCTTTGAGGCTTTAATTGGACACAGGATTTGCATCACACCAGTACGAAAACTCTTACTTTTCACTTAATCTCCCATTAAATCATTCAATGATCTTACTCAATGATAAGCAGCCAGCTCTGATTATGTAAATTTAGAGGAAAACAAAAATCAAATAATGAGGGGTTCATTTATGCCATAAACTTTAATCTGGAATTTCTGCACCCATTTGTATTTGGGCAATGAAGGCAATGAACACAGAGGGGACCAACTGCTGGGAAAAAAAAAAAAAAAAAAAAACCAAAAAAGGAAAAAGCACAACAATTTGCTGTTCTTCTTGACATAACTGAACAACGTAATAACCAATATCTAAAACTCTTAGCTTATAAAAATCACTTAAAAGTCTGCTTTATTTTAAACATTGCTCAAGCCACGGTCTGAACTGTGCTCGGAAAACACCTTAAAACAACTGCAGCTCAATATTTATTAGAAATGGGTGCCTGAAACTAATAGGCTACAGGGACCATTTTCCAGAACACACAAGTGGCACATGATATCCTCCACTACTCAGGATCAATGGGACTTAAATTTGCGGATCATCCAAACACTGAAGCATAGTCCATATTTCACACAATATTTAGTGCCCATCTTCAACTAGTGTCCCTACCTCTGCTGGGAGAGAGAGATGGAGCAGTGGCATTTGGGCGTTAAACTCCGTCCTCGAGCCCCTGGTTAGCTGTGGGACACTAGCGCTTCTTCAGCCTCTAGCTCCTAAATCCCCTAGCAACCCAATCTTTAGGCATCTATATTTTAACCCTGGCCCTTTGCAACAGTATTTCGGCACTAACAAAGGGTGAGCAGATAGGACTGAGAAGCAGCTTGCAAGGAACAAATTGTGAGGGGATGGGAGGTTTAAGAGGAGCTACTGAGGCAGAAAAGTGCTGGCTACACTGTCATCTCTGCTGTTCGTCCGTACATCATTTACTTACATCAAAAGTTTAGCAAAGTAGGGATTTTTCTACACATAATTCTGTAAGAGAGTTACAATTTCTATTGCTACAACTCCTAAAGATACAGTGCTGCTGGGCACTACCCAAAGCTCAAGGATGCAATTTCAGTTCTGAAGGTCCATCTAGACCTACATGATGGACATGTGCCCTCTGGCAAGCAGCAGTAGATGACCTGACCTGCTCATATATTTTTTTCATAGACTCATAGAATGGTTAGGGTTGGAAGGGACCTTGAAGGTCATCTAGTGCCACCCCCCTGCCATGGATGGGCAGGGACACCTCCCACTAGACCAGGTTGCTCAGAGCCCCGTCCAGCCTGGCCTTGAACACTGCCAGGGATGGGGCAGCCACAGCTTCTCTGGGCAACCTCTTCCAGTGCCTCACCACCCGCATTGTGAAGAATTTCTTCCTAATATCTGATCTAAATCTGCCCTCGTTTAGCTTAAAACCATTCCCCTTGTCCTTTCACTACA
>KL273212.1:3727-16606 GCA_000699545.1 Podiceps cristatus | reverse complement strand
GCTCAAGGACCGACACAGCCCGCCCTGAGCAGAAGGCAGGGAGTAGGGCTATTCCCCCGCAGCCACTCCATATCGTGGTAAGGATGGAAAAACATAGTGATGAAGGAAGAATATTCATTCTTCAATTCAAGGATTTAATGTTATTCTACAAAGGAGGAAAGTGCCATCACTTTACTTATTAAAAAAATGAGGCCGGGGTGTGAGCAACACCCTCTCTTTGCATGACCCAGTCTTGCAAAAGAGCTTTCAGCGTGAAAGGCAGAGAATGTTGCTGGAGCAAAGACTGCATTTACATGCTGAAAGTAGCAAACGCCTCTGTAAGGCAAGGGTGATATAATAGTGTGCGAGAAGTAAAAACCCTGGTGACTTTGATTGTATGTGACTGCTCTTCTGTGTATTTCTGTTAAAACGCTAGTTGTTTGTTTTGACTGAGCTTTCTTACTTCAAACAAAGGATATCAACAGCTTTAGATTCCAATGCTTTGCCTTGGTCTGTGAACAAATAAATTGTACTACACTTAGCACATTGAAAATTCATAGAATTTGTGAAGGCACAGGCTTAAGGCATGCTTCCTATTCCTCACCGCATATTTACACAAGTTCTCTCGGCCTGGTTACAGCTGTTGGCTGTGCTCAGGTCAAGAGCATCACATAATAATGTTGAACTGTATTAAGTACATAAATAAGAGATTTTAACAGGGGAGTCCATTTGAAGAACGGGTCAGCAGTGTCGAGCTAAGGGCAAAATTATCCTCAGATCTTCACAGTACATCTACATTTCTATACTCCAGCTTCCCAATGTACTCAGCAAAAATGGAAGTGTTATGCTGGTGTGAGTCAAGTAACGAACAACTCTACCTTGAAAGTAGATCTGATTATTTTTTTCCTTCCAAAGAAAACATCAATAGCGTTATATTTTCTTGGAGAAAAAATAAATTTCAACTCATATTTTTTGCTCTAAATCTATTCTTCTGTGCTGGTAATATTGTACACATTATTAATTGTGAGTGAGATTCTCCAGGCATCCTAGAATGACATGAAATAACAGCTCTGAAGCTATAACTGAATTATAGCTGTTCTAAAATAAATGTCCAACTATTTTTATTCATCCCACCAAGAACACAGATTTAGAAGTGAGGACCTTTCAAGGCCCTTGAGGGCCCTTTAAGTGAGACCCTTTAAACCATCTATTTCACTACTGAGAAAAGTTCTGATTTCAAAGCAGAACGTGGCACATCTCTAGGCACAAGCTAGGCAATGTTTTATTCATTGCCTAGTGGTTTCAGGAAAGAAATAATAATTGATAATATTACCTCAAATACTGTGTGCACAATCAGCCTGTGAATTTCTATCCAAATATTTCATAATATAAAATGGTATGGAGATGGTGGAAAAGAAGAATTGCTCCTAAAATCAGATACTGAGATTAACTCCATGATTCTGACTTGGCTGAAATAAATTGACTCCATTGACTTCACCTCAAAGCCTTCTTCAAAAGACAGGTTTTTTCTTCTTGTTGAAAAAACCTTTGGCAATCTCTAAAGAGATTTTTCAATTCAACACTGACTTTGATTACAACTAGTACTTTGATTACAGAACCAAACTTCTTTCTGTAAGGTAATCCACAAGAATGATAAGCAACACTTTTGTGGTTGATATCCTATTCATGCACCATCGTTTTAACAGTAAAAGTATGTAGCTTAGGTATAAAATACAGGGAAAACTGTTCCAGTCCTCTCTCTCTCATCCTTCTTTGTCAATGTTTAGCCTCCCTGAAACCACATCTAGTGTGTCAGGGAATTGCATAGCAGAGATCCTTTCCTTGATTTTGCTCTCTGGAGACTGAGCAACATGTTCCTTACTTTTTTCCCAAAATACTTCTTCAGCAGGGTAAGCATAGGCTTAGGAATCACTCAGCTGAGAGAGGCTGACTCACATGTCCCAGGAGATGCTCTGAGAAGGAATGAGAGAAACAGATGTTTTTCATCTTCAGTGATTTCCAAAGTGTTAGCTTAGCACTCTCCCATTCACAGGCTGCAGACTGCAACCCTTCCTTACCTCTCTGTGTCCTGGTAGTTTGTATTACTGTACTTTAGCTCTTTGACCTGCCTCCACTCTACAGCCACAGGCTTTGAGCTGTGCTCCTGGCACATGCCAGATCCTTCATGAAGGATGAATGAGGTAAGCAAGAAATTTGCTGGGCTTTGCCAAAGCCACACACGTCAGTTGTGGCTGCGAGACAAGGAGTGGATATGAAGTTTCACTAGTAATGCTGCTGAAACTAAGAAATGACAAGATCTTTTGCATTAAGGGATTGTATGGAAAAAGGTACAAAGTATGCAAGTAATTCCCTTTCCTTAGGAGCTGGAGGTCATTAACAGCTATTTCTGAATTTGCAATAAAGCTGTTTATGCTCACCTTCTGGCTAACACCATTCTGGAGCTATCCTCAGTCCTTCATCACCAGACATAACCCAATGCTTTAATGAACAAGGGGATGCTCTCACGCCCAGGAAGGTAAGGCATCATGGGCAAGGTGGAGGGTGAGACACTTCACGCCAAATTGAGTTAAAGGACATCCCTGAAAACATATTTTATCTTTATAGCTGAGCAAAATCTGCTGAAGCAAGGGATAACCTTTTAATATATACTAAAGTGCTAATCTGCTATTAAAATAACATCCTCGGTCTCTTCAGAAATTATGACCTCTTGCTTGTATTAGAATATGTATCTGCTGAACATATAAAACATATATTTAACAATGGGATATAAAAGGCTTTTGATTTTCAAAGTGTATAAACAGGACTCAATGTGGCTTAAACTTTCACAGGAATAATTTTGTACTTGAATTAATAGCCGGTAAATATGGGATTACTTAGCCACCTATTTCTCTAATTTGTTCACACAGACAAGCACACGGTTAAATCTTATAAATCTTACAATGGTTAATATTAAATTAGAGCCCTTTGAAAAATCTGGTCCAAACCCACATTTTACTAACAGTAATTTAGTAATTCACAAAGCTATAGACATTCAAACACTAACTCATTTAATAGCTCAAGCGTAAATAATGTTCCTGTGTCTTGAGCGGGACTTTACATATGAGACTAGAGATACTTTAAAAGGTCAGAATATAACTCTTGCATAAGAACACTACTCCCGTTTAGGAGGGCAGAATATTTCCCCTCTTCCCAAGTGAAAATTTCCTTCCAAGAAAAGCAAAACATTTTTTTTTTTTCTGTCTTGAAAACAAGTCCTCAAACAATATTCTAGCACAATTTCCCACTGAATGATGCATCCCGTTAGGATTCATCCCAGTATTCAGTGACCAAGAAGTAGTTTCATATTCATTTACAGGGTTTCAGGAGGGCAGAGAGTAAGGGGAACCCAAAGCTAAAATAAAATACATGCTTGTGACCCACTAGTCATCAGCTCCATAAAGAGGGGACACTGGGCAAAAAGAAGAGAGCTGAATGCGTGACAGCTTTTAAAGGAGAAGCAGAAGGAATAACTTTGCAATTCCTTGGTGTACCTTCCTATGGTGTCAATCATTTTACCTGGCAGGAATACCATTTCTGTGATTGCTAAGGGTAAGAAAATTAGGAAAGGTTTGCTAATTAAGAAGACACTTTTGGACTGAACTCTGTAAATACTTCCACATTCATCAACAATTTTTTTACACATTGGAAAAATAGCCTCAAACTCATATTTTTGTAGGTACTTTTGCAGAATTCAGAAGAGTAGCTGCCAAAGTAAATATTGAACATGCAAAAACTTATCTCATTTATGGTTTCTTGAAAAGTCTGGATACAGTGAGTTTATTGAGGTCACAGCAGTTTTTTGATAAAGCTAAAACATATTACGAAGCTTAACTAGGTTTCATTATTGAGTTAAATAACTAGTGTAAAATTCCTCAGTTCTGGAGAAGAACAGAAAAAAATGGGCTGAGACTTTCATATACACAACTCAGAATTACAGCTCACCTTAATCAAAACTGGAAAAGAAGAGTGTGATAGAAACAGTACACAAAATTCAGGCAGACTAGTCAGTGGCATAACAGTGTCATGGTTCAATCCCAGATGGTAACCGAGTACCACACAGCTGCTTGCTCACTCCCCTCCCCTCCAGTGGGGTAGGGGAGGAGAACTGAAGAGAAAGGGTAAGTCAGGGTTTGAGATAAAAACAGTTCCCCAGGACAGCAAAGGAAGAAAACCAAAATACTAATAATGGTAATAATATATAAGGATAATAGAATATATAAAATGAACAATGCACAATTTCTTACCTCCCGATGACTGATACAGCCCGTCCCGAGCAGGGAGCTCGGATATACCCCCACAACTATCCCAGAACAGCAAGATCCAGAGCAAATGAGGAAACAAACAGCTGAGAAAATAAACAGGCCCAAACAAAAAAAAAAAAAAAAAAAAAAAAAAAAAGAAAAAAAAAAAAAAGGAAAAAGAAGAGACAAGAAGGGCAGTGGCCCACTAGCCAACCCCCACTTATACTGGACATGATGTCTACAGTACAGAAGACTCTTTGGTCAGTTTGGATCAACTCTTCTGGCTGTAACCCTCCCAAGTGTTTGCACCTGTACATCAGCAAAACATGGGAAAATGCAAAATGTCCTTGATCATTTAGCAGCAACCAACAACAGCAGTATGCTATCACTGTTCTTCACACACTAAATCCAAAATGCAGTAGCTGCTGGAGACAAAACTAGCTCCATCCCAGCCTAAATCACGACAACAGGAAAATTAGAGAACAGTGCAATATATGCCTGTGTTTATCTGCAAAGGATAATAAAGACGTACAATGAAACAGAAATAGAAAATTAATTTAGACAAGGTTTAACTATAAATAAAGTATGATTGTCTGCAAACAATCTTAAGTTATCTTTTAATGTTTTTGTATAGCATATCTATAAGGTTACTCAAATGCACAAGAGTTTTCAGATTTGGACCTTGGTTTAGACTTTGAGGCAGCCAAGAGACGTCAAAAAGTCTGGGTGGAGGTAAAAAAAAAAGGCATCTTCTTTGGAAGATGAAAAATGTCTGCACTGAGTTTTGGAAACTGCTTTAGTTTCATGTAGCCCCTATGCCCTGCCAACACTCCTTTGCTAAGCCCTCATCCCCTCAAACACCCCGTAACAACTGAAGCATGCAAGAAAAGAATAATCCTGTCTGTTGAAGCAACTGTTTCCAGGATTGGACTTGTGCTGCTTGGGGATGCTGATACCATCTAGTAGTGAAGATTTTGGCCTGGAACATGGGTACTGGTCCTTCAATTTGCCTGACAGACATTAGTTTCTCAAGCTCAGCTAACTCTGAATCAAGCTGAGTTCCAACACAGAATTTTAAAAATTGCCTCTTAATTACTGTAGTTATGCTAAGAATAGAGAAGAGCAGCAAAACATCATTGCTAATGAAAAGTCATTGAACTAGCAAGACAGATAGATGCTTTTTATTCAACAATTTGAGATGCCAGAAGCTCCTCTGATGTAGGCATCTGGGAATTAAAATCTTCCCAGAATAATTAAAGTGTTTGTCTGCCCTAACCTATAAAAGGTTTATCCACAATGCCAGTTATCATCTTCGGAGAAACGATATCTGCCAGAAAGAACACTGGTCTATTTTTCTCCTGTACCTTTGCAAAGATGATCATCACAAGTACTTGGAACAAATACAAAATAATCAAACTCCTATTATTATAATTGTTTGGATAAAAGGGTTGCAGTTTAAGACTCATGATATAAATCAACAGTCTATTGATGCTGTTAGTTATCAGGTGTACAATTATGCACATTTATTCCCTTGAGTAATTGACCTTAGCCTTAAGTGGATGCCCTCTCCATCATGTTTACTTTGCTATTCTTTCTCATCCTCTAAACAAAATAACAGATCTATAAATCAGCAACATTAAAATAGCTTCGGAAAGATGCCAGGCTGTTTTTCAGCCTTCCTACTCTTGAGATGGCCCAGTTAGCAGACTGCTGGGTGATGCCTCAAGGACCATTTCACTTTACTGCATTTTGTCATTGCTGCACCATCCTGTTTAATTGTAAGGGATGGGTGATTTTTAGGATAACCTGACCAAGTCCCAGATGCAGTTTCTACAGCAAGAGGTATAATAGGCCTATGGTGATTATCTGGAACAAAAGAACTTTATGATACACAGACCGGTCTGCTGTAACACAGCTAAGGTGTCAGGAAATCTGTTTTAGAAGGCTAGTCCACTGAATCTACACAAACCATATGTAGGCTTAAATAAGACACTATGCAGATGCATCAGTGCTTATGTAGGTATACAGAGAGAGCAAGCAAGACATACAAGACTTATAAATACCCAATGGCAGACAGGTCAATTACAGAAATATCAAAGAACAAAAGTATTTTAAAATATTATTTTATTTAGTAGTTGACAGGTAGCATGTAAGATTTAAGACAGCAGAACTTTTCCTACCATTAAAAAAAAGAAAAAAAAATCCTTTGTAAGGTTTCATTATTGTCATAATTGTGTCAATGTCACATTCAGGACAACTGATCTTTCACTCAGGCAGCTTGATGGCTGATTTTGAACACAGCCATAGCTGTGTTCAATAGCATAGTTTGCCAGACTCAAGTTCTCAAAGTGCTAGATAACCACACTGAAAAACTGAACCTTCTGACATTTTTGGAGTTATGATACACTGTACTGAGGACGATACAGCCTCAAAAAGGAGGTTATAAGTTCCCTGCATTCTCCAAAGCTCCCTCTCTCCCTGCTTCAAGCAGGGTCTCATTATGGGCAAAAATTTGTTTCCAAGTCATTTCACCAACTATTTAAATGTGTAAGACAGGAGTTTGTTCAAGTAGGAAAGAATCCAAGCTGTTCCTTTAATATAACTTTCATGTAAGAATTTGAAACTAAAGTATTATTTGAATAACTCTATTTTCTATAAAATTTATATAAAACTTTATTTATGATGTCAGTTTGGGAATCCTTACTTCTGGTATTCTCTGTCCACCTGCCAGCTTATTTTGCAAACTCCCTCTTTCTACCTGTGGTAAAACACTAACTTTTTTGGTTTTATTTAATCTGTTGAATTACTCTCTTCAAAAAAGCTGCATAAGTAAGAATAAAGCACAAGAACTCAGCATATTCAGCAGAGGTGAGACAAACCTATCCAGGTTGAAAGGATTCACTTCAAAGCCCTAAAAAAAAAAAAAAAAAAAAAAAATCTGCCCTATAAGCTAGTGAAACCTGACTTTAGAAAGCTGATCTTGACTTAGGAAACATTTAAAAAGGGAAGGAGAGAAAAAGAGAAAAATAAAAGCCCAGAACTTTCAAGACCTCATTTCCCCTTTCTTAGGCCTAAGCCCCCAAATGGAACAGATCTATATAATTTCCAGTCTTTCAAAAGATACCCTTCCTAAATCAAAGACTTTCCTACTCAAAGCAGTTCTTCCTAAATACCTACACTACAAGACCCAACTTAATTTCTGCAATTCACCTTATTGGAGGGACTTCTTTCAGCCTTTATAGCAATTAAGTACATCTCAGGCAGTCACTTGATTCATTTTCAGCTGGGGCTGCTAATCCGTTGCCTCAGTAGTGGCCTGGCTAGTTCTTGTCTTCCTACGCTGTAACCAGGCAAAATGGTAATATCAGAAGACCTGTCAAAGGCCTGTTTATAATAAACACAACGTTATGTCCTTCCCACGTACAGTCCATATGCTCTTGATCTGCATGAGCCCAAGCAGCTCTGTGCTTTTCTTACAGATATTTTGCTGCTTTGAGAATACTATGATTGTAAGAGAATCTACCAAATGAAGTCATGACACAGGACTGGGGCATGACATGACATAGGCTGTTCACAAATATGTAGACAGACACTGTTGAAACTGAGTTAGATATCCAAATGTTACAACAGTTACGTATTGAGATTCAGTTAAGGAAAAAAATAAACCAACCCAAAACCAACCAAAAGACAACAACCAAAAAAAACAAACCACAAAATCAAAAATAATATTTGGGAGTCCAAGTCCAAAACTGTAAGCCGACAGACACTGTTGAAACTGAGTTAGATATCCAAATGTTACAACAGTTACGTATTGAGATTCAGTTAAGGAAAAAAATAAACCAACCCAAAACCAACCAACCAAAAAACAACAACCAAAAAAACCAAACCACAAAATCAAAAATAATATTTGGGAGTCCAAGTCCAAAACTGTAAGCCCTGCTGGGCTGACCATGAAGGGAACCACAGCTTGTCTTCAGTTTTCAAAGTTAAAGATAACCATGTGCATCTCCTTCTGCACCTGAGCATGTGCAGAAGCACCTCAGTCTTGAAAGGCCATAAAGAAGCTCAGCTCCATCTCAACCTATACCCTGACCAATATGATGATGCTTGTCTTCAAGGCTAAACCCTCCTAGGGGTCAGATCTCAGGGAATATTCTTGTATAATGTTCCTGTATGAAAGTTTACCAAACCTATTTTACAGAAAACATAAATTTGCTTGGTTTTGATGTCATTGGGAAAACAAGTGGAAATTGCTGCTCTCATTTTGTTCTAGCAGTGCATCTAGTAAAGTGCCTGTGGTATGTACGTGTAATGATTTTATGCCATCAAACCACATAGATTATCTCTTAGTTGCTTTGCAACTCCCTCTGAATGTCTATTTTTATACTTTATCTTGTATATATTACATGTGTTATTATTTATATGTTATATTCTTATTTTATTATTCCTTAATCCATGTAAAGATCTGATAAGTAAGGAACTTCATCAGTAGCTATAGTGACTTTACCCAGTATCTAATTTTCTGGCTGTTGTGACTCCAGTGCTGCCGTGTCAATCTTCCCATCATATACCTAGGCTTAACTTTAGTTTCTATGTAATTTTCCTAGGCTGAAGTTCATTTTAACTCCTTCAAACAGTTAGAATCATAGAATCATTTAGGTTGGAAAAGACCTTTAAGATCATCAAGACCAATCATTAACCTATCACTGCTAAGTTCACCACTAAACCATGTCCCTAAGTGCCACGTCTACACGTCTTTTAAATACCTCCAGGGATGGTGATTCCACCACCTCCCTGGGCAGCCTGTTCCAGTACCTGACAACCCTTTCTATGAAGAAATGATTCCTAATATCCAATCTAAACCTCCCCTGGTGCAATCTGAGGCCATTTCCTCTTGTCCTATTGCCTGTTACTTGGGAGAAGAGATTCTTCTAATCCTGATCTCCTCAACTCCCTCATTTTGGTTTCCACCACCTTCAGTTTAGTACATACAAATGCTTTGATTATCATAAAACTTTTCTCCTTCAGAAAGTCAGATGTGTTTCGTAATGTTTGTTTTACAAAGTATTGCCAAATCCCAAGGGTTCAAGCTTGACTTGTTCAAGGGACAAGGTAATGATGTTGAGAATGATTCCATTGTGCCAGTTAAGTATTACCCTTATTAATCAATCCCCAAAGCATGATAGGAATGTTAAAATCTGCTAATACTTATTCTTTAATTAACATTACTGAATTCATACATTGCCATCAAATTAAAATAAATGTATAGTTTCTCTAATGTTGTGGGACTTTCGCTGTTTACAAGAATTCACTAAAGTCGTATTTGTAAAAGCACATATTGCATCGCCAACACAATATTACTGTCTTTAAAAACATGAGTGATACATGCCCACTATACCTGCTCTGCCTGATCTAAGCATTTCCACCAACATTTGTGGGCATTAGGTAAGTCTCTAGCCATACTGTAAACGTGCATTAAGGAAAAATTAGCACAATTAATATGCTCCAAAGAGGGGAGGCTAATGCTACCTAAAGGCAAAAGTCTAGCTCACAGCACAGGCTGAGTGTCCTTCCACTGCCAGTAGTGCTGGCCCCAGTGGCTCAGCAGAAACCCCTCTGTGCAGAAATGCTCCAGGGTCCTTCACCCATGGAGCACTTAGGGCTACCTTCCCATTCCCTTAAACTCCCTCGTTCCATAAGCCAGGAGCCTTGGCCTGATAAAATCACAGATTTTTTAAGAAAAATGGGGTATGTGAATAAGAGCAACATCTCTGACAAAAGACTGCTACGCATCACCTGGAAAATGTAAATTGCTCCAACCTTTCAAAGACTTTAAATTTCCCAAACAAATGATCACCATATTTTCATAACATCAGTAGTGAAGGCTTTTTCTACCTCATTGCCAGAAATGAAAAGACCATTTCAATTGAACCAAAAAATACAACAAAAAAATACCCTCAAATAGACGTCTGGAATATAAAATTTCAGTACAAATGATTAATATTTGGCAAAATAATTAGCAAGTGAATCATCATATTATCATCAGGTGTGTCAGGCAGCCTTAATAGTGACCTGTCAAAATAACATTAGAAAATAAGTGAAAAATGAGATCACATTTAAGTTATTCAGAGACGGATGCATTACAGAGTCATTACAGTCATCCTAGACCAGGTGCTAGCAACTCAAAGAATTCAATGTTCAGTTAAAAGATCACATATGGAAATACTCATTCCCTGTGCCTTATAATATCCACAAAAGGACAAATATTTCAATCACACACAAAAAATAATATCAGAGTTTGAGCTGATTAGTTTAAAATAACACTTAAAATTTCTCTTCATACTTTCGGTATCGTACCCAAGATATGTGCTTTTCTCCATCTTTCCTCTCTTCTGAGGCTGAAAAAAAGTGTCTGTTATTTCCTCGCAACTCCAAGAAAACAACATCCCCATTACCAGGCTGGAAAGTACACTAAGACTCCAGATTTTTCAGATAATTTAGGAATCACAGCCTTAAATGTTTCCTGAAACTCCTTTAGTCCCACAAGTGTGATAGTGCCCTTAAATCAAAGTTCATCCCAGGTAATTTTTTCGTGGAACTTGTCTCTAGTAGAGGTGAATTCAATATTGGAATGAAAGTCCAAGGCATTTTTTTTTTTTTTAAATGGCAGTCTGGAATTCACACTTTTCCTTCTGTACGTGTGCACAGCTGCAATTAAGATTATTTTACTATGTAGTTATATAATTGCACCCATACATGAGAAATCTCATCATTGAAGAGATAATAATTACACCCACAGGTATATGCAGCTATAATTTTACAGACAAATTGTGGCCTGCCTAAAATTCAGCCCTGGTGAAAATGCATCAGGCAGCTGCCTTCCCTGCTGTGCTAATATTCCTCACAAAAAATACTTTGTCCAAAAGAAATTACTGTGATGTAAGAATGACTAAAGTCTTTGAGTAGCACTCTGGGGAGGCCATACGATGAGGTGCTGCATTTGAAGTAATTCCTACATAAATACTTCATCTATCATAAACAATTAGAAAGCTGTCATTAGTCATTCCAGCGGTGTATTTACTTCCATGGCTAATGGTTAATGGTTTCAAAGCAGAGCAGCTTCTACAGCTCCAGGGAGATTATTCTATACTATTTTGATACACCTTAAAATGGGCTAGTTTCCCTGAAAGATGGGTATATTAAACAGAACTCTGTGTTTTTATACACTCAGAGGCCTGGGAAACACTTACAGAAGCCTGCCATCTGCTAATACAAGCCCTTTACAAACAAACTCTATTATGAGGTTTCCCATTCTCTTCTTCAAGGGACAATTTCTGCCAGTCAAAATAAACAATAAAAAATACAATGCATATTTGGATATATGAACATATATTAATTTCAAAAATATACAACTGGAGTAGATTTGATGAGTTTCTGACTTTTCCTACCATTTTCACATTGGTTTAGGCTGATTATCAAAACATATTTATCTGTGTACAAGGATGTTTATTTTCATTTCCAGGCCTTCGGACTGTCAAACAGGTAGATTTTCCAGGGAGAGAATAAAGTTTGTTATGTCTGTACTGCCATTTAGGGCTTAATGACATGAATGTAACAGCACTTCTGATTCAAGACTGAGACTGATGTTACCTTTTTGTCTCTGGGCTCTAAAACATACCTTTTATGAGAAGAAAGTCAGCCCACAGTGAAATGTGGTAAGTAATCATTGATTTGGAAAACAGCCACTTGAAATGACTCCACTGCTACCCACTGGTTGAGTCATTTGAGGTGGGTGATTCAATGTAATTTTGAAAACATACATTATGTTGTGGGCTTGCCATGAGCAGTTTTTATTTTCCTGTTTTTATGAAATTAGGACACAGTTCAGGAACAAAATGTCTCATTTAGTTTAGGAGAGAGGAAAGAGAGAGAAATCCATGAATCTTGTAAGGAAGATTTGTAAAAAGAAACAAGTGGTATTTTCAAAATGAAGTGTCCCTTTACAAAATAATATAATAATGGTTATTATAAAGTACTATGGAAGAAGCAACATTTCCTGAAACAAAAGGATAAGACATAATTCCATACCCCTGCCCACACCGAATAAGAAGAAACTACAAAAGCTGATTGTGAAAGGTATGGGAAAACTAGTAGCAGTACCTCCTCATTTACTAATTCTAATGCATTTTTAAAAAATAATTTGGAGTGAAGATACATCTCTATTAGTCTTCCATCTGTCTGAGTGCTTGGATGCATGTGCTTATGGACATTTTATAATCAGTAAATTTCTGATTATAAAGGAAAAAGACAAATCTGATTGAAAATATTCCATCAACATTGTTTTCAGCATGAAACTACTGAATCACAAAAATATCCCATTTCTGCAGGTAAAGAAAAAAAATGGCTGGATTTCTGATTTAGGTGATTATACAAAATGATTTGTTGTTTTTATTCAGAAATTCTGCAGAGTTTTCTACTGACAGGGTTTGGGTTGCACTTCTTTTGGCCCCAAACCACATCAACAAATCAAAGAACAGCCATACAAATATGCAAACGACAGCCATGTAAAACATTTTTGGACATATTCTGATTTCCTTTC
>KL273210.1:20536-41079 GCA_000699545.1 Podiceps cristatus | reverse complement strand
GCACCTGGCATCCAGCCAGGGTCAACCCCCCCAACACTGAATAACTCTAATCAGGGTAGTATATCTACAAATGTTGTAGTGTTGAAAGGCTATAAGAAATACTTTTACTTACCCGTGGTAAACCTTTGCTACATATTTTCCTGGAATATAGTTTTCTCGACCTGTTGTAAGGGAATGGACTCTCCACCAGCCTCCTTCACTGTGTAAAAGCAAGAGAAGGGGTATTTTCAGATGTACTTTCAGAGCTTGTCCTCATTTTAGAAATGAGTTAAGATACACAGATTAGCCTGTAACCTTCTGTGTTCTGGGATCTATGTATTTAGAAAGAGACTTAAGGTTTTTTCATTTAGAGTATTTCCATTTCTAAACCTACATTAGGATTAAATTTGGACACAGAAATAAGCTACGTTTGTTCCATTTAAATTACGTAAGTAATAAAATATTTTTCTGTAGTTAAAAGAAGAAGGGTAAATACTCAGTGGTTAAACCATGCTGTGTTCCGCCTTCCCACTGCTAGACTTGTACTGGTATCCAAGATACTCAGCTTATGGCTGAGTACGCTGCATCTGGGCAGCCCAGCAGTTACTCCTGTAACATCAGCGTAGAGACACTCAGCAAATGGCTGCTGTCTGCCTGGGAACAGGTTTTAGTCTAACAGAAATTGTTCTTTTCTTTTCCTTCAATGAGTTGCTGACCAGACTCCACTAAAAAAGACTTCATAGCTGAAACTAGGTGACTAGACACATTTTTTTCACTGATATATCTTAGGTTCTTGCTGTGATACTGAATGCTGGCTTTGCCTTTTGAATCCCTTAGGAAGGGCAGGGTAACAAGAATTTTTGGAGGGATGCTGTAGAGCTTTAGTGATTACTGCAAGGATGCTGATGATTGATGGGTCCCCTGCACCTTTTCCTTTAAGAGTTTGAATCCAAATAATAGTATGTCTTGTGTTCGAATGCTCTTTTTGTGGACGTTCATATAAATGCTCCCAAATAATGCCTGGACTGCAGACCAGAGTCTTAGTGTATGTTAAAACAGATGAGTTGAAAACACTTAAGTTAAACATCTTGAGTTGTAGCTGCTGGGACCAAGGTCCAGAATGTATATGCTGAGGGAAAAAGGGAAGTGTTTACTGCTCAGAGCTGGAAATTTCAGGGCCCCACAAGTTTTGTTTGTGGGTTTCCAGCTGACATGAAATTAACTGTAAGAAGTTTAGGTTATTTTGGTGGTTTTTTTCCCTGCAACTCTCCCAGACAGAACCAAGAATTGCGAGAACAAAAAACCGGAGACTCGGCATCCCCCTCCCTCCTTATTGTCATATTACTAAACCTGAGAAATCCCTGTAATGATTAAAAGCCCCAAAGCAGCATATTTGTCCTGGGGCAGGAGCCACAGAAATTATATAGATTGCGGGGATCATTGGAGAAGATGGTGCTTGACTACTGCTGGCTAAATCCTGTTGTTCATCTGGTAATAAACAACACCTGACAAGTGTGGAGAGTGACAAACTGGGCCAGCTGTGCTTATCTAATCCTGCCAACCCAGAGCAGTCACAAATATCTGTGAGGAGTTGTATTTTCTATGTGGCTTCCATATCTCGTGTTCCTGGCAGGGTTGGTGGGGCTGATTGCTGCTACTTATGATTGCTATGGTAGAAGGCTGAAAAGCTGCCATTATAAAAGCTGTACGTGCTGCCTGCTCATGCTGGCTTCTCCGTAGTGACTCCTCATCACTTGTGCTCTCGTCGTGCCTGCCATACTGCTGCTCTTTTCCACTGTGTTTTGCTTTTTTGGATGAGTTCTCCCAAGTAACAGGTGATAGGACATGAGGAAATGGCCTCAGGTTGCACCAGGGGAGGTTTCAATTGGATATTAGGAAACATTTCTTCACTGAAAGGGTTGTCAGGCACTGGAACAGGCTGCCCAGGGAGGTGGTGGAGTCACCATCCCTGGAGGGATTTAAAAGATGGGTAGATGTGGAGCTTAGGGATGTGGTTTAGTGGTGGAATTCGGAGTGATAGTTAACAGCTGGACTTGATGATCTTAAAGGTCTTTTCCAACATAAATGATTCTATGACTTGAGAAAAAGATTATATCTACGGGTTACATGCAGCAAGAATCTGAATGCAAATAGTTCCTATTAACATCAGCATATACCCCAGTAGGGAAGAACATGTCCTTCGTTAGGACACTATGTTTTGCACAGGGCAGTGGAGTGTCTTGTCTTCTGTGAATAAGCCAACTCAAAAGAGGAAGAGGAAAGTTCCCATCAAGACTTGCTTTGGCTCTTATTTACTATTAGGAGAAGCTCTTGATCACTGCACAACAGACATGGTAAAAACTGCTGATACAGAAGCCTAGTTCTTTTAGAAGTTGTTTGTCCAGTAGATCATACTATGCTGCACATGTATGCATATGTATAGAATCATTTAGCATGGAATCATAGAATCATAGAATGGTCTGGGTTGGAAGGAACCCCAAGGATCACAGAGTTCCAACCCCCCTGCCACAGGCAGGGACACCAACCTCCAGGCCTGGACCTACAGGAGGTTGCCCATGGCCCCGTCCAACCTGGCCTTGAACACCTCCAGGCATGGGGCATCCACCACCTCTCTGGGCAGCCTGTTCCAGCCCCTCACCACTCTCTCCGTAAAAAAGGGAAGAGACCCTTAAGATCATTGAGTCCAACCGTTAATGGCCACATGCGTAATTCCCATTGATACAGGCATATGTAGTTATGTGGTGTTATGAGGGCCTGTAGCTGATAAAAGCTCGGAGTGCGGCTTTAAGCCGGGATTTCCAAGTTAAGGTAATTGCTGAACCATGTCATGTATGTTACGCAAACTGCAGCAGCGTTTGAACAGCTAGAAGTTCCCAGAGAAGAATTCCCTTGGTCTAGGGAAGCTCTTCATCAGCAGAAAATTCATCTAGTGGTAATGTCTGTGCCTTGTGACCTCTAGGCTCAGGGAAGCAGGGGAAGAACTTTGTTAGCAGGACATAATTTCAGCCTTTCTGGGTCAGAGCAAAGGTACTCGCAGCCCCATATGTTAGTACTGACAAAGGCCATTGTAGGTCACGGTGGCCTGGAGAAGAGCCCAAGATTTCATCAATTGTCTGTGATACTTCTCTTGAGTTCTTCTGTCCTCCAACCGTTTGACACTGACTTCCCCAAGTAGAGATTGGGTATTTTTATGAATTTTGAAATCCTCAGAGGATTTATCTGCTGTGAATGTGTCTGGTCTGCCCTTGAATCCATCTGCTCCAGCAGCTGCAAAAATGAACTCTCTCATTTCTGTTTAAGCAATGCAAACAGTGGCTGTGGTGCTAAGTAACTCCAAGGAGGTCACTGTGTGGTGATACAGCTTGTGCATAAAAGAATATCAGGGCTGATGGCTTCCATTTTTCAAGAACTGTGCTCACTCTTGTGTGTGCTAACATTTGCACTGTGCTTAAGCTCAGTCTAAGCTAGTGCTCTTAAGCTTTCTTCCTTCTGAGGTTCCTAAATCTTTGAGTGCAACTGGTTGGGAAATCTTTGACCTTTTTTCTTTTCACCACTAAGAAAATGCAAAGGCAAAATCAATTAAGAAATTTAAGGACAAAAAAAAAACCAACCCCCAAAAAACTGTTTTCTATTTTATTTTTGTTAGAGTTGCCTTAAATCTAGGGTGAAATTCTAAGACCTAATCATAAAGGAGTTGTTAGATAAAAAGTGTGGGAGAGAAAATGAGAGAGATGCTTGGTATAAAGAAATTCAGAATAATTTTCCTTTTCTGTGTGATTCAAACTAGTTTTCTCTTACTCAGTTTTCCATTACTTGGGCGGGGGGAGGGCAGGGATATTTCTCAAAATCATTTTTCAAAGCACAATTCTGTTTTCAGTCCTACTTTAGAATAGAGTCTGAATCCAGCTTCAGAAACCATGTCAGAGGAATCTAAGAATCAAAGAACAATCTGAAATCCCAAATCCTTAAGCTATAGGGAAATTCACATTATGGCTAAGCATCCTTCATTGCAAATTGTGAATTCTGTCCATTTTGCTGAACCACATCCAGTTTGGGCCAGGTGCATAAAACAGAGCTTTGCATCACTATAACAAAACCTAATTTAAAAAGAAAAGGATCAACTTACTCTGATAGCACACGTAGTTTTTCCCCTACATGAAATATAGGTTGGCTTATGTCTGCTGAGGGATAGTCGTAGAGGACAGCAAGGAAATCACTCTCCTGACCTGTTAAAGAAGAAAGAAAACGTCACTTACAAACAAGACAGGGTAGGAATGGATTTTTCATTATGTGTTATATTTTACATAGTAGATCAAATGGGAGAAATATCATTTGGTAAACGAGAGCTAAAGATGACCCTGTAACTTTATAAGAAGAATGTGAAGATATTAGAAATGAAAATAAGTCATTTGGTTAATTGTAAGTAACTAATTTTAGACCACTTTTTCTAGTAATCACCGTATTTAAAGGACATATTCAGTCTGAAACTAGCAAAATTGGTTAGTATTTATAGTATTAGGAAGTGACTCAGTTTGATTAATGCCACTGTCTCTAAATGCCTCCAGCTACGATTTTGAGCCAAGCTGATGCCCTGCATTTAGGGGAGGGAAAATGCATGTTGAATTGTTCCATCATTTAACATCACGGATACTTTTCAAAGGTATGAAATTAGTTTAGATCGAGGGCAATGAGAATGTGGCCGTTAATGCTCATTTCCCATCGGTCTTGTAAATTAGCTGGATGAACAGCCAGAGAACTTTGTTCTCCCTTTGTGTGTGGAAACTGTCCTAGAAGCTCTTATCTTCAGTTAAAGAAGAGAGGCAGTATGGGTGTTTATAATTAGATCACTGTATAACTGCAATTAGCAGAACTGCGGTCAGTGAAGAGACAAGGCAGCCTTTTTCATCAGCTGGGATGACTCTGGGCCTTGCAGCACTGCACAGGACACGCGCTGAGTCTCCCGGGTTCCTGAGGGATGGAGGGGGCACTTTGCGCGCGACTGGGACTATCGGACATTCAAGAGCTCCTTATCCAGTGGGAATCTGCGGTGCCCAGGAGATGCTGACAGGTGGGAAATTCAGAAACGTGTTTTGAGCTCTTTGGCAAAAGTCCTGGTAAAGAGGGATGGTGCAACGCGCTGCCTGCGTTTCTCCTGGAGCTGGATCCCTTCCCTCTGCACGTCACAGTACCCTCCTGCGGCTCGTGGGGAGACAAAGCTTTCCCTCTGCCTCCAGCAAGACCAGCGCCCGTTCCTTGGTAATGCGTCCAGCAGTACGACTGCAGAGGTGGTTTGATCTCCATAGTGCCCACTCTGTGCAGCTCAACATGTGCAAAATGGGAGTGAATTGAGGGGAGGAGAGAAAAATTATCCAGAGAGGTAAACACACTTCTGTATCTTGTTAGATTTGCTCAATTAATATAGACTTCTAGTCGATTTGTCCTTAAGGAAGACAATTTTTTAGGGAAACCTAGAAATAGAATCCAGAATGAATGCTGAGACTGGCTCTGTGTTTTCAGCCCCTGTGTCCCAGGGCCTTACAAATAACTCACAGTGATAACAATGAAAGGCTGAAGGAAATTTGCAAGTCTGCAGAAAAGAAACATTTTCAAGGAGATAGATTTTACACTTATTACCCTTAGAGCAGTGATAATGAGAATATAAGTGCTAAGGAAAATATTCTACATCTGTGGTTTCAGGGAAATAAAAAGCAGTGTCTCCTCAGTTGATTTTGAGTAGCCGTTTGTTGTTATGATATAGAGACTAATGTTATGCAAAGTACTTGGTTTTCACCTTAATATTCAAACCGACTCTAAGCATTTTTAGTCTTGCTAGCCTGTGCTCCTTGAACTAACCCTGTGATACAGTTAATGAGCATCCTTATGGATGCATAGATGTGTAGAGTCTGGAATAGACACTGATTAGTTTGACAATGTGTTTAGTATTAGTATTACCACAGTTTTCTTAGCTGATTAGCGTCACTGAATTAAACAGGACTAGTCTAGTACCTTTATATTAATCAGTCAACTGCCATGATTAGTCTACTGTAACTTATTATACAATTAGTTCAACTATACTGAAGAAATTCTGTGCTAAGTGAGCTTTTGATTGCTTCCCTGTTCTGCGCTAAAAATTAAGAGACACCTTCTCCATCTATGAAACTGCTTAGTATTTGAGGCTAATGAGAGCTCAGTATTGGTGCTGACTCTTTTTCAACAAAGTGAAATCTTTAGCCAAGACTACAAAAAATAAATGCCAGCAGGTACGTTGTAAGAACTGCCGAGTGAGGAGGGCCTAATTTCTCATTGCAGATTGTTAGCAGTTCTATGCAGAATGTAATTTTTTTTTTTTTTAGCTTAATGCCAATGCCTTTAGCTATGTTTTTTCATAACTTACACTGTTTATTTATAAATTTTTTGTTTCCATACTAAAAGGGTGGAAAACAAGTGCTTTTCTGCTCTCCTTCCTTGTGTACCAGTGGTTTGCATTTCGTTACGCACTGCAGGGTATGTGCCTTTTTTCTACTCTAGCAAGATCTGTGTTATTTTACTTACACTTTCATCTTTATATTCATTTTTGTTTCAATTTTGCACGTTAATTTGTAGTTCTGAAAAGGAAGGAGTTAATCATAGTGTTGGCTGCCACATCCATGGAAACATTACCTCTTCAACTATATGTACTTACATTAAAGTGAAAGTAAAGGGGGTTTGTGCTACAGAACCTTTCAATCCTCCCACTCCACAAACAAGACATCATTTAAATTAATATTTAAATCAAACCTCATTGGGTTTTTTGGTCATGTGAAACACTCCACCGCACTCTACAACATTTCACAGAACCCATACTAGCTCTTTTCAAACACAAAAGCCTCGAAACAGGGACTAAACAAATTACCCTTTTTTTCCACACCTAAATTTCACAGTGATCTAACAGATTTGATCTGATGAGCTCCCCACACTTTTAACTTGCAAAAGAAAAAAGATTCGACTGAGTTTTTCTAACACAACCTCTCCTCCGCAGTGCAAGTGTAGGTTACATCTGAAATGGAACAACTCAAAAGTTAGAGTGGAAAGATTGTGAAAATGCAGTCATTTCCACTGATTCAGGTGTCAATTCTGGGGTTTTTTTAGGAGTAGAAAATGAATATGAAATACATGCTAGTTTATAGGTGTCTGCATCCCTGGATGTCTTGCGAAGTTTGAGACTGAATATTGCGTGCTTCAAATTAATCATTGTGAATGGACCATGAAGCAGTATTAGAGAGGAGGGAGAGCATAGGCAGAGCATCCAGATCCAGCTCATCACCCTCAAAAACCGCTGTGCTGTGCACCAGTCTGGTCCCTGTCTGGAGTGGGAATGAGCTGCTCAGAGCTCAGCTCCCTGCATCCACCCAGCTTTACTGTCCAGCAAAAATACTGTGATTTATGGCTTTGTGTATACCAGAGTGGGTAAAGGAGGGCACTCGTGTGTGTCTGGGTGCAGCAGCCATAAGGTGTGGCTGCAGAGGCGCACTGGCGTACCCAAATTAGATCTGAACCAGCCAGCTTGGGAACTGAGAGTTATGCAGGTGCAGCTCAGTAAGGATTAACCCTTGAATCAGGGTCCCAAGGGAGGAAAGAGGAGGGGGTGGGCTCACAACCCCTGATGACCCCTTGCTGCTGTAGGTGCTCTGTTATCAGTACCTAGGTTACGTCAGGGATGCCCATACGGTCATATTTGGAGTCCAAACGCCTCCTGGGGAAATGCAGCTTATGCACAGTTCCCATTTGCAGGACCAAGACTGATGCTCTGGAGGTGAGGAAAGCACAAGGTTTTGCTTTCAGTGCCGCTCTCAGGAAGCACAAGAGGCTCATAGAGGTCTGATGAATGCTTCAAGCTGCAGATCAACTCTGCAGACTCCAGTTATCTGTTTTCTTCCCCTTTCTTGTTGGATATTCTTTCTTTGCCTTCTTTGCCTTCTTTGCCTTCTTTGCCTTTCCCTTCTTTCCCTTCTTTCCCTTCTTTCCCTTCTTTCCCTTCTTTCCCTTCTTTCCCTTCTTTCCCTTCTTTCCCTTCTGTTTCAGTTCTTCCTTTTATTCACTCACACTGAAATGAGCCGGTGCAAAACTTGTTTTTCCTAGTATCTATCTGGAATGTTCTAAGTTGATGGATTGGATCCTCTACCTCACTTAAATCTAAGGTGGCTGTTTCTGGCCTGGGGGAAATCTTTCATGTTTGGTGATGTGATTTGGAGTTTGATCTGCTAGGGAAGACAAAAAGACACAAACTCATTTAATTAACCCCAGCTTTTAGTACCGAGTTCCTTTTCAAAAGTCTGTTTTCATTCGATTTGGATGACTGTACTGATGCTTATATTCTTGACTTTAATTACCAACATTTAAGCCATTATGAATAAAGCTGATTTTATCTAGACTAGGTTCCAAATTGCTATTCAGGCTTTTAAAGCTGCCTTTGGATGCTTAAACATAGCTATTCAGTGGAATTTCAGCTGTGTGAGTGTCTGAGACACCCCTGCAGCCTTGGCAGCTATGGGAGACTTGTTCCCTCCCCGGGTGGCAGCTGAAGGTCAGGCAGTATCTGACAAAGCATCTTTCTGGATGTGCTAGACATGTAGGAGAGTGCAAGTAGATAGAGCCCTGAATTCTTAAATGAGTAATTTCCCCCTGCAGTCATAGAATCAAAGAATCACAGAATGGTTAGGGTTGGAAGGGACCTTGAAGATCATCCAGTGCCAACCCCACCTCCCGTAGGCAGGGACACCTTTCAAGGCCCCGTCCAGCCTGGCCTTGAACACTGTCAGGGATGGGGCATCCACAGCTTCTCTGGGCATCCTGTGCCTCACCACCCTCATAGTGAAGAATTTATCCCTAATACCTAATTTAAATCTGCCCTCTTTTAGTTTAAAACCATTCCCCCGCATCCTTTCACTACAAGCCCTTGTCAAAAGCCCCTCTCCATCCTTCCTGCAGGCCCCTTCAGGCACTGGAAGGCTGCTGTAAGGTCACCTGGAGCCTTCTCTTCTCCAGGCTGAACGTCCCCAGCTCTCTCAGCTGGTCTTCGTAGGAGAGGTGCTCCAGCCCTCTGGTCATCTTCGTGGCTTCCTCTGGACCCACTCCAACACATCCATGTCCTTTTTGTATTGGGGGCCCCAGAGCAGGAGGCAGCACTGCAGGTGGGGTCTCACCAGAGCGGAGCAGAGGGGCAGAATCCCCTCCCTCGACCTGCTGCCCACGCTGCTGGGGATGCAGCCCAGGGTACGGGTGGCCTTCTGGGCTGCCAGCGCACGTTGCTGGCTGAAGTTAAGTTTCTCATCCACCACTACCCCCAACAACAATATAAACTTGAGTACAGCCACGGCAGCAACTGCTCCCTCCCCCTCTTGTCAGTGAGGTCCTGCTCTGAGGGCACGCAGGTCTCTGTTTTGATGGTTATCCTATTCGTGACAGCAGTTGTTGGGAAGATCAACACAGGCGCTCTCCTTCGCCAAAGAAATAGTCCGTTCATGTTATGGGCCTTTGAGTAGCCTTAAGAGTATTTGGTCTCTGCTTTATTAGACCTAGGGCTACACAGCTGCCAATATCAGCTAGCTCTTGGCCATGCTGAGGGCAGGACTGGGTTTCCTTCCAGCACTAATGAAGTCAGGCTGATTCTCTGTCCTTAGAATACTGAGCAGCACTATGAGACCATCTTTCATGGACAACATAAAAGTTTTGATTAATGTCTTGCCCCTCTAAAAAAGAAAAACCAAACCCCAAAACTCAATACAAAACACCAAAACTATTTTCTCTCCCTCACCTTTGGGGAGTGGTTTATTGCAGCTCTTGTACCAGCTGTCTGTCGTGTTTCAGCGTGAGGGCTGAGGCTGTACTGACTTCCCACCTATGCACTTGCAGTTTGGGAGCAGCAGGTCAGTGAATCCCTCTTGCTTTCCCCCTCAGATGCATGACCCTCTACCAGCCTGCAACCTGATTTTTACACATGTGGCTGCATAGGGCATATGTGTTAGATCCCACTTTGGCAGCTTGACCTGTGAAACGTGTATTTCTCTATATCCTTTGCTGATAAACCCAGTGTCACAGAAAGTTAGCTACCTGCTACATTTAATGCACTTGTCTAACAGTGGAATTCAAGCTCAGTGCAAGCATAACATCATTAAGATTTTTAAACTTCAGTGAAGCAAAACCAAATTTCAAGAACACATTTGTATAAAATATCCCATGCAAGTATGCCAAAATACAATATCTCTTCTTTTCTGAACTAGGTTAGTGCTTTCTGAATTGGAAAGAATGCCTTACAAGGGGCACCAGCAAACAATAGTTTTAACATTTGGGTTTCTTTAATTAAAGTACTTCTTGGAAAATGGGCTAGAAAGTACCTAAAGATAAGCACTATTTACAGGATGCTCTCCTTCTCCCACAGCAGTCATGCACTTGCCTGTCTTTACTACATCAGGCAGATGAAGGAAGACACATGGATGAATGTACCATATATTCCGAATGTCTTTTTCTCTTGAAGGAAATTAGATGAGTGCTTACCTGTTTGGTTCGGCACATTTGTTTCTTCGGAGACTCTTGGCGTTTTCACAGTATTTCCCATTGCACTCTCTAATTCCGTCAAAGCTCTTCAGAACTAAATCAAAGGAGACATTGAAATTAAACATCAGCATAACACCTGCTGTGCCAACAGATGAGAAATGACCTAGTTTGGGTGTCTCCAACTTCATACAGTTTTGCTTTTGAGAACGTTTGTGTCAAATTTATGTGAGAGTTTTACATACTTGCTAAACTCTCACCACTTTGGTGCTTTTATCAGGGGAATAGCAGAAAACCACAGCTAGGGAAGTTGCTCAGAAGAACGCAATGTAGTAAAAGTTTCCATTACCAGTACCTCAGCACAATAGGAAGTCACAGCAAAGCCATGCCCGTACAGTCATTTCATATACAAAATGTTCTTTCCAGCATTTGGAGTTCTAAAGCTACAAAGAAATTAATTAGACTGACGTATCTGATTTTCAGTACTGTGTGTGTATTATGTTGCTTTATTGCTGCACACCAAGAACCTTGTTTGGTGCATTTTTTTTCTGATGCACTTGTGCTCTCAGTGAATGTGGGCAATGTTGTTTTTCCTCTTTTTTCTTTCTTTTTTTATTTGTTTTTAAAAGTAACACCTTGCCTCAAAATGCTTGATCTCAAAACACTCCTTCTACATAAAGCCAGTGGTGCAAATTCTTTAGATATTTGTCCTAAAAAGTCTTGGTGGATGTACAAGAAATAGTATCAGACAATTGTGGAACTAAATATTGTGGGAGGGAGAGTTCCTTCTTATGGCTTTACTGCACCCATCCTAATTCTCTCTGACAAAGGACAGAGAGAAAAACCCTTTGGATGTGGAAGGTCTCTCATGCTATTTATATTTTCAGATGCATTGGGGAATAAGATATATCTGTGTGAAATTGCACATTAAAGCAAAATAACACCACTAGTTAATAGCTAATTATTTTTAAAAATATTTTTCTGTCAGTTGTCCCATGAAGATGGTAACAGGAGATCCAGCAGCATCATGTGGGTATTTCCTAAACTCAGGCACAATCTGCACTCTTTAATCTTAGTATTTCAAGACTTAGTATTTCAAGACTAGTATTTCAAAGATGACAACTGCCTTTGGTATGCTGCTCTGATGGTGTTAGCTGGAGAGGTGTCTAACTTGAGAAGCAGTACTGCTGAAATCAGTGAGACTTTATTACTGATTGTCTTTTGGAATAAGATTGGCAGAATTGAGTATATTGCTTAATACCATAAATTTTTGATGTCTTACAGGGAGTTTAGGGAGACACCCTACAGAATAAAATGCCCTTCAAAAGAAAGAGAATTTGGCTCTTATCAAATGCAAGTAGATCACGGCTAAAACAGATGGCAACGCACAGTTTGACACCACCTGATTAGATTTTCAAGCTTCTTAGTGTTTGCTCCCAAAGGCTCTTTGCTGGAAGTCTCTATTTCACCGACCACGTGGCACGTTACCCTTTCACTGTCTGCATGCAGGAGGTAGCTCGTGGCACATCTGCATGGTGCAGCTGTACCAGTGTCTTTCTGACAAGTGTCTGAAATCTGCTTCACAAGAACAAGAACCAGTTTCATTGCCTGATATAAGAACTCTGGAAGCTGAATAAAAAAGTAGCCTTAAATTTAAATAAACTATTTGGATTTTCCTGTATGAATGAAAGGGTCTCTTAGAATCATTCTCCATTTAAATGCACCTAAGTTTCTAAAACTGAAATCAGAATTCATTTTGGCAGGCACTGTCTACTTGCAAGATTTTAATTTCCTGAACTATGGATATTTTTTTTTTTTTTTTTTTGCAAGACCCAATTTCAATTTCTTCAGTATTTTTCTCAGTTATATCCCATCAAGAATAAGAGGTATAGGGAAAGGAATTGTGTAGCCAGTACTTTGGCTACAGATATTATAGATGTTCCTGGCTCATCTTCAAATTAGCCAGCAATATTTCCTAGGCATGGCAGTAGAGACCTCCACAGGACAGAAAAACTTGGCCGAAGAAGTGGAATGAATAGCTGAACAGATAACATCTGCTGATCTCTGTGCTGCAGCAGCTACGTTTTTGCAGTACTTGAAAAGGACAGTTCAGATCTGGCTACCTGTATAGTAGGTAAGCTGAGGTTACCAAAAATTTGTGCAATTCCGGATAGGTGCCATCCATGGCAGCGTAAATATCTTAGGCCCATCTATAATTTTAGCACTCGTGACTGTTATTTAGGTGAGACTAGTACTTGAATTTTGTGTCACAAAAGTATGGAAAAATAAAAATAATGGAGTCCTACCTCTATGTACCCCGTTATTCTGGGTCTTGGTATTTGAGGGCCAGGAGAGCAAGTTATCTTACTAACGATCAGACTTGTGACAGTGTTTTCAAGGGTTTTTTTCCTTCTCTTAAAATACAATGGATACAATGGATATAATTTTCAGGTGTGCCTGAGTCACTTTGGAAAGTGATATGTAGCATTTTTACGGGATGGAAAGACTTCTGAAAACTTTACCTCACACTTGCAAACTTTCTAAAAGCACGGTACGTTTGAGCAAGTCACCTTCATTTTCCTAGGTGGTATTTAGGGTTCTAAACTCTAAATGTTGCTTTAAAAATACCTAAGTGTTTTTGAAAGTTTGCTTATATACAGTTTGTAACTAAACCACGTGCCATCTCGTCCAGATGGATTATGTACCAGACAACAGGCATGTGCCTACTTTGTATTTTTGCAGAGCACATCCAAGTCTGGCCTGGCTCACTTCTGCCATACAAATCATCGTTCTGCTCAAAGGACCTCTGAAGTCAACAGGACAGAGCGTGTAGCTCAGTGCTGCTACTTTAGAGGTGGAAGAATCTGACTTATGGAAAGTACAAATGTTATAAAATACGGTAACAGTGAAAAGCAATGGCATTTTGGACTTTGATGTCACTACCGTGACAGTTTGCTGTGTCTCATGACATTTTCCATGCCAAGTTTTGCTGTCGCTCATTACTGTTGGTGGCAGCATAAAGTCTTGAAAGGGTCAGAGAATTCAAGATGTTCTCTAGTCTCATGGCAGAAGTGTTCAATAAAAATAAGCAAACGGAAAGCTGTGGCCACGGCTGTTGATTCACTTATCCAAAGTGATTAAAAGGAAAATGACAGATACCAGACTAGGTTTTACCCATAAGGCTGTTCGTCATTATGCATTTGGGCAGAATAGAGTTGCCTATAGTCCGATCAAAGGTGGTGGAGTGAATGCCCTGAGGTATGGCTCGACTCTCAGACATTTTAATATGGGATGGAAATGGAAGATATTGGAAGTTTTGTTTGAAATGAGGTGGAGGGACAAAAGATTCTTTCTACTTGCTTGCTGGCAATGACGTATCCCTGTTTTTAGAGTAACAGTGTATGAATTAGTACCCTAAGTATTTCTAAAACAACAGTGTATGTCTCTCAAGTGCATGATAGAACTTAATGGCTTAAGTAGCTTGTTCTTGCACTGAGTATTGGCAGCGCAATCAAATCCAGTGTATCGCTATATGATAAACTGTATGGTGGTTTTCTGAAATTTTGAGATACTCTGCAAAAATAGACTTACAGGAAACTTGTAGAGTGTCTTGTGGCTGAGCCGATTTTTTATCATTTAAGTCAATAGCAGAACAATAATAGTTTTATAGATGGTGTTCTTTTGAAATGGTGAATCTGCTCCAGGCACTGTGTCTCACTTAAACTTGGTGACAGTTTGGGACACAAGTAGAACTGGCATCCCTCTGCCATAGAAGCATATAATTGTGCCAGATCCAAAGAAAATCGTTCACTGAGGGTGATTTGGGAAGAATTAAGACTGAAGACTCTAAGCTCACCTTGCCTTATCAACCCAAAGCCCTGCATGGAGAGTGCCGCTGCTGTTCAGCTCACAGGAGCCGCTGTGCTGCTGGGCTGCAAACCAAAGCGCCTGCAGGTGTAAGGGCAGCTTTCCCTGCTCGCAGGCCACCTCCTCCGGCTGGTGGGGAAATTGGATTTTAACTGTTCAGATCACATTTGCAATCTTCCAAGCTTTGCTCCTTCCTCTCCTTCCCTTTCCACTTGTGCACATGGTGTTTAACAAAAGCTGGTCACCGTAGCCATAGCTGTTTGCAAACACACAGCTAATGGGGTTTAGTGATCTTTACTGCTTTATTTTTGCTGCCAAAGGGAAGGCGAGGCAAAATCTACAGCCCTAGTCCTGCGTTGTGTCCTATTTATCAATGGCAGAGCTCTCGAGAGATACAAACTCTTCACCTGTCAAGACTGGAATCTCGCTGACCTAAATCGTGAGTCCCAAAAACCTGTGGTACAATTTACACCTTCCGTTCCTGCATGCAGCACATGTAGCAATAATTTCCTCTCACAGAATCTGTTCTCCGAGAAAACATGCTTCTGGAGCAATTAAATAGCACAGTGCAAAGGAAAGTCCATTGCTTGATAAGAACTTTTTCAACGTTATATTTAAAAAGATTGAGAATTATTAAAGAAATTAAAATAATAAGGGAAATAAAAAGGCAAGATAAGCATGTGAGTAAAGCCCCCCTGCAAGGAATGCTGCAGACTACTAAAATTGGTACATTCATCTTTCCTGAGATGCTGGACCCTATTTTATTTTTGTTACCTGATATTCACATCTATATTGCCAAGGTCTTAGAATTTAATTCTCAATAAGGTTCACAGTTAATGTATGAATCCCATTCAGCTTGAAAATGAAAGCATCAGTATCCCATTATTTTTCATGTAGTTAAAAAAAAAAAAAAAAAAAAAAAAAAAAGCTTAGATTTCAGAAGCTGTATATTTTTTGTTGAATTTCCCTTAATTTGTCATTAATCAAAATGAGCATCCTCTCAGCTTTTAGGCACTTGTACCTTTGCACTTAGGAAGAACAATGTAATGCTGTAATCAGGGTAATTCACAGAAACATGCAACTATGAAACATCACAGAAATACCACATTATGCAAACTTCTAATGCTTTGAATAAAAAGCCCACTAATCTGTCTGTGACATTTCTCACATTTTGGGTTATAGTGAGCTGCAGTTTCCATCAGCATAAGGTCCTATACATCTAGCTTTCTGTGAGCTTTTGGTAGAAATACTCGTTGTCCCTTCTGTCTTTAGTACCACTCCTTATGAAAAGGATCAAGGCAAGCTTTTCTGTTTGTACCTTTGGTGGTACTTGAAATCCATGTTCTGAATATTGTCATTGTTAATGAAATAGAACTCCCTTTTATATAAATAAAATCAAAACATTTGGTACCGTATGCAGATAATCTCAAATGTATCAGAGCGATGATTACCTTTAAATGCTAGGCATGCTATTCCGGGTTGCAGTATTTCTCAAAAAAGCCGTAGTCATAATACTGCTCTCGTGCTGCCAGCAAGGTTCAGCTGATCAAGTCGAGGAGCAGCCGGTCGAATGAGTGTGTTGTGAAGTTCACGCTGTCATGTAGAGCAGCATTTGCCAAACAGGCCACATACTTCCTCTCTGAGAAATAAGGAAGGCTCAAAGTGTTTGCAACAGATGAGGTTCCTGTTGCAAGTCACTACTCAAGACGCTTTTTATCTACAGGCTGAGGAAAACAGGGAGGGTTTTCACCATATTGCATCAGGGCTGGTTTGGGGACATATAAAAAAATGAGCAAAACAACCTGTTTTACATTACTTACGCAGAAAGAGTTTCTCTTTTTCCTTTTTTTTTTTTTTTTTCCTTTTTTTTTTTTTTTTTTAAATTTCCAAATTTATTTATCCATTAATGTTCAGTTTCCACTTGTTTAATTTTATGTCGTTTTGCTATATTTTTCAGACAGACAGGAAGAGGCACAAAACTTTGTTTTCCATTCTTATTGAGCCTGGATGGGAATGTAAGGTTTCCTCTATTCTGCACTCCAAAACACCTCTGCCTGCAAATAATTGAAGCTCAATATCAACAATGAAAGACTATGGAGTGAAAGCCTGTCTATGAAGCACATTTTCACATCAGTTGTACAAAGTCCAAAAGCAGGAACCCCAGGAACGCTCTCATGTCAGTGTCTGAGATAGGGAAAATGATACTAGCCTGATAAATAACCTGACTAAAGGAATATAATACTGCAGACATGAATATAGAAGTCAAAGAGCTATATTAAGGTTTGCCCTTTGCTTTTATCGTCAAGATGTGATCTAAAAAGCTCATATACCTAATTTTGTATAGTAAAATAAAATTTTAAAACCCCATAAAAAACCGAACCAAACCAAAAACCCCCAACCACCAGAAAACCCAGCAAACCCAAGCAGAATTCTTGCTTCACGCCGAGGTAGCTCTCAGTAGATGTTCGTTGTAATGCCCATCTGTTTGATGATGAAAACTGAAAGTGGTGGGAGCTGTTATTGGAACCAGGAGATAGTGATCAAATTCTCAAAGCTGTGCCAAAATTTGGAGCTATGGCAATCACAGGAGAATAGCCTTTCTCTTTGCTGGGCTGTGCTAGCAGTCCTCACCTTGAAGGGACGGGAAAGCATTAGGGAGCTTGAGAAACAAACCAGCCTACAACACAGAGCCGTGACGGCGTATAGCCAGTGCTCTGGGGAGCTGGATTAACCACAATTGTGCCATGATTATCCATGCCAGTTATATTTTGATTGTTTAGGACCTTATTGCTTTCTTCAAATCACAGGGATATGGCATGTCCATTTCCTAAGGACATTCACTGAATAGATGTACAGTGTTTCTGGACTCACTAAAAGATCACGGGTTGGGGGATGTCTGCACCACACAAGGGAACAGGCAGGGGCTGAGCTCTGCCTTTTCCTGATCCTTCTCACCAATATCTGCCTGGCTCTGATGGTCTTTGTGCCTTTGCGAGAAGTCGGGTTACGTCCCAAGATGCACTCACGAATGAGGCAGGTCTTTGAGCAGGAAAGATTGGTCACACTGAAGAAGAGGTTGGACTTGCTTGATAGAACATGCTGCACTGGAAACACAGTAAATCTCAGCCATGGTTTGTACCATGCTTGTAGAGGAACAGATGAGTTCACAGCAGAGGGAGGTAAATAAAATTCTCCATTTCCGTGTCATTTCTCCTGTTTCTGGTGGCTCTTTACCCCTGTGCAATGATGAGACCCCGTTTATCCTTTCAGTACATTCAGCTAAAAAACTTGTTTTAAATGATAATTGTTAAGGTAATCTTTACATCTAAATGGAAGAAAGTTTTGATATGAATTAAGTGGGGCTTTATATGTCATCTTAAAAGTATTCATATCATGATATTTAGGTCACTAACCTGACCCAGGTGCTCAGTGAGTCACTTGAGAGAGGGACATTGCACTTGCAGGACTGCCTCTGATCACAGCAAAGAGGGATTTGCCAAGAGTCATGTATAAAAAAAGGAATCTTCAAAACCTTATTTGATAGAAAGGAAAGGACCCTCTCCTCTCCCCCATTTTTATCTCAAAATCACGGTTCTAGTAGATGGTTATGGAGGGGAAAATATATCTCAGTCTGCCTTTCCACTGCAGGACTGACTTGCCAATTCCCTGTTACACTTTGTGTGGCTAGTGTTTGCCATGTGTCTGCCACATAGTCCCTGTGATAGAGAATCCCCGAGTTGGTCCCAAAGATTTCATCTCCTCCAGGTTCTTGAAAGCAGACTTTGTCTGAAAGCCTGGAAGAAATGGCATTAATGTCTTCACATAGAGCCCTGAAACCTTGGTGTGTTGTAGGCACTTGCCACTATGCAGAATTAGATATCTAAGGAAAAAAAAAATGCAGGATGCTGAAAAGCAACCCTGCAAGTTAAAAAAAAAAGGCCTCAAATTGAAAACAACTTCTGAAAATACTTTAAATCCAGTCTTTTAGAGAATAATCTGTTAAGCTAATTGGAAAGAAGAGTTAGTGGTCACTTAGTTGCAGCTTGTTTATTTTTTCAGGGAGAAAAAACAGGATATAAACAGTCTCTTTAATCTGGCATTAACTGAAACTGAAGACATCCTCAAACACAAATAAGGTGCAGTGGGGTGATTATCTTCAGGCACGAACTGCAAAGGAGAAGATTGCGGTATCTATTTCTCAGTGTCTCTGAGCCCAGCTCAGATGTCTTATGCAAGATCAATCTTTAGTCAAACAGAAGCCATGTTTTAAGTGATAGGAAGCACTTGAGCTCAGCAGTCAGGAAATGGAAGAGCCTTGGCTATCACGAAGGTCAAACCAGATGGTCTGACAGATATTTCTGGCTGTGAACTGCATGTATCTGAGCTTGGAAAATGCCTAGCTGTATAGGGACATTGCCTTTAACAAATAAAATATTGCTGTACAGTTTGCTGTTTTGGGAAAGTAGAAGCATCAGGACATTGGTGGACTTGGCAGTGTTAGGCTTGTTGTTGAACCCAATGATCTTAAAGGTCTTTTCCAACCTAAATGATTCTATGGCTTCATTGGTTTGACTGCTTTCATTAGATATTTTTTGGTTCTTGCTTTTTGGGTGGTGTAAGTGTTATTGCTCTTTCCATTGTCTATAGCATGCTTCTGGGCAGGCAGAAAGCCTGCTTTGTAGGGAGCCTGCAGCCGTAAGGAAAACTGCATTCATTTGAAGGGAGCGCATGTGCTGAAGAGCCAAATATGGCTCAAGCAGTTTTCAGTTTCAAGTTAAGTTGGAGAAACAAGACGTCATGATGTGAAGAGAGGAAGAAGGTTTTGGGTTTACAGAGTGTGAGATGATAAAAACTAGTTGCAGTGATATTTCTAATCATTAGATCTGTTGTGAATCAGTTTTTAAAAACTTTGCAGAAGCAAGTTTCCAGTGTAAGATATTAAAAGCCATTCAACACTGCAGCTTATATGGCAATTGTCTTTTCCATGTACATTGGGAGACAGAGGTACAGCTCCCAGTAACAGTCCGTATATTCTTTTTTGTTATCTCACCAGAATAGCAACAAGGGGTGCTATTTAACTGAAAGCTCCTGAACTGTGAGACACCTGAAGCAGAACGCTGGCATTTGGCGAGGCAAAAATAGATGTGACCAACAAATGGAGGGAGAATTGGGATGGACAGGTAGCACCAGTGCAGGTCTGTGAGCTATGATGTTCCAAGAGAGGAGTTTGCAAAAGGTACCAGCCTCAACTCAGCCAATCACAGCCTAACATCAAAGCAAGAATTCATCTTCATGTAATACCCATTTGTGTTCATCAGCTTCTCACCATTGTGAGCTGCAACATTTTTCTAGTATCTGAATTCCTATCATCTAGCTTAACCTCTAATTTTGAAAAGAGAAATAAGAAATGCTTGCAAATCTGCTGGTCCCTGAACTAAACAGTGCAAGGCTTTGCCTTCCATTTTCAATGCCATCACTTGCTACAGTAGGTACTGTTGCCCAACATTGTAATGTACCCTCTATACTTATGAATTTACGAAGACAGTGTAATATTGCTGGTTTGGATTGTGCAACACAGCAGCTCAGTACCACATGCTTTCATTCAGGTCGTTGTCAAAAATGTCATCAGAACTTCCTCTGATGACAGCGGGTCAATCCGTAAGAACAACTGAAACAAGAACTACGTGTGGCTTCAGTTCCCTGTCCAGCCCTTCTAAATGATGCTGAGATAGGAAATACCCCGTGACGGCAAGACGCCTAATGTTCATATTTTTATTGTGTATCTCACATTGTTTAGAGATTTGCTTTCAAAAAACTACTCTGCAGGATTATGTGAAGATCTCAGCTGTTAGTTGTAAAAGTGACATTTTTAGCTCTTGTGTTTATAGGTACAGGAGAATTCCTAGAGAATTAAACACCAAAGGACTAAAAAAAGGAACACAGTGTTTGTTATTTTTGAGCTGATTTCATGATTTTTGGTTTCCTGATTCATGATTCTGTCTTCTTGATGGTAATATGGGTGTCAGGTAATGGACATTAACAGTCCCTCCGCTATTTCTGTCTCTGCCTAAATAGTGCTATTTTTTAAAGCACACAACTCCTTCATTACTGGTTGCTGGGACTAATCACACAAATAAATCAGAGGG
>KL273210.1:0-10599 GCA_000699545.1 Podiceps cristatus | reverse complement strand
GGAAATTCTTTACAATGAAGGTGGTGAAGCACTGGAAGGGGTTGCCCAGAGAGGTGGTGGAGGCCCCATCCCTGGAAACATTCAAGACCAGGTTGGACGGGGCTGTGAGCAACCTGATCTGGGTAATGGTGTCCCTGCTCACTGCAGGGGGTTGGACTAGATGGGCTCTGGGGGTCCCTTCCAACCCAACATTCTATGATTCTATGATTCTATGAGTACATAATCAATACCCTAAAGTCTTTTTCTCTTTCTTTTTATCTTATTTTTAAGTATCAGTGACAGGTGTAGAACAAGGTAACAAATCCATTAAAAAACCACAACAAAATGAAAGCTTTGCATGGAAGTTGCATTGTACAGGATGTTTCACACATAAGAACTTGGTCTCTGCTTTAGCACAGAAAAACATCTGTTCTTGTCCATAACTGCTAGTCAAATCACCAGCCCCAGTCAACAAATGAGAGATTCCTAATTAGCAGCAATGCTTCTGCTGGTTAGCAGGGACCTGAACTGACGTATGCCGAAGCCAATGGAAAGATTGTTTTTGCATCTGCAGTCAGGTCTTCAGAGATAATTTCTGTTTCTTGCAGAAAAATATATACACGTGTCCTTGCTGTATTTAAACTGAATGATTTTGCAGGCAAGTGTGCTATGCAGTTTCATATGTGGCATTTGTGCACATGAAGTGACGTGTCATGCGTGAGTTGCGGATCTTTTTCAAAGTACAGCTGTATTGCTAAAACTGGCACGACATGACTCTTTTCACATTGCATGGGCCAAAATCTAGCAAAAGGAGGATGAATTACAAATACAAGGAAAAATGCCAAGATCTTTTTGGACCTTGGGATATTTGGTAGCGTTTTGAAATCCCTTGTAAAGTCACTTAATCAAAACGCACAAAGCATTCATGTACGTCAGTAAGGATGGGCTTCGGCCTCAGCAGGCAAGGACTTATTTTCCATCTTTCATTTCTGTGAATCTGTTGAAAAGTAATTATTCCCTCTGTACTTTCTGTATGGGGTTGTGGAAAGACCTTCTAGCAACGTGATGAAAACCAGCTGTGGGACATCAAAATAATATATTCAGTAAAGCATCTATGGTAACTGGTTTGGGCAGACACCAGTCTGTTTTGCACCAGACTGACTGCCCAAAATAATGTAGGTGGTTTATTAGATCTTTCTCTATAGAGTTCTTATACCAAGTTTCAGACAGTGTGCACCTGCAAGGTGCCCTCTTTAGAAAAGACTTGATCCACAGGAAAGTTCAGGTTACTTTTTTTTCAGGAAGTTTCTCTGTTTCTGAACTTGAAATAAATTATTTCAAGGAAAAAAAAAAAAGTGAAAAGTCTGAATTGATAAAATAAAAAACTTCCTCAAAGAAATATGTGTTGAAAACTTCCAGCAGTCTTTAGTTTTGGTAAAAATAAGATTGAGTGCACAGTTTGGCAAGTTTAGCATAGAAGATGGTCCCTCTGACATCAGTAGTTCTACAGTGACATGGATGCTCTGCTCTGGGGAAAAGGCCTTTATGTCAGGAAAGTTTTCAGACCACAGATCTCAGGGAAAAGGCATTTCACTGTAGGTCTCTGGAAAGCCCTAGGAGTTATGAAGTTCAAAGACCATGGCTGGTACTTGCATTGGGATTTGGAGGAGGGGGATTTTTCTTCCAGGGCTAAGGCAGATATTATTCCAGGAGAGACTTAGATATAAGGCTTTTGGCAGCCACATTTCTTTATAGGTGTTTCCAGAAGAGGCAGAGTGATATAGCCATGCTATATGGCTTGTTCGCTTTCTGGAATTTCCAGAGGAAAGTAGCAATATCTCCCTCTCTGCCCTCTAGTTTCCCCTCAGGGAGCTCATCAGAAAGGCAGCGTTGGACACACCTATGGCGGATTGCTCCTGTGAGAGCCAGCAGGGTTGCTGCAGTATTAGAGCTACAGCTGCACAGCGTGGTACCTATGATTTGGATTTACTAGATTAGGGATTCAGTCCTATAGTATGTTTTGAGGAAGCCAATACTGCCGGCTGGGGACAGTCTGGGGAAAGCAAAAGTAGGGCTGTCCCCTACTTCTTCTCCTAGGAATCAGAGATCACAGCAGAGAGGAGTTGTTCCAGCAGAGGGAGATCTGAGCCTATATTATTCCATTAAAAATATGTGGGCTTTTTAATAGTTTGTTTGTTTGTTTGTTTGTTTGTTTGTTTGTTTGTAAACTCCATGTATGCATTATGTTCTCAGAAATTTGAAGAAAGTCAAGGAAGAGGCAACAGCAAAACAGCCTTTTATCAGGCTTTGCAAAATTCTCTCGGAGGAGAAGACTCCAACTCGCTCATTGAAGATGCAGCTACATGGTATTACTCCCTCGAACACTCAACCGATGATTATTCATCCTTTTCCAGAGCTTTGGAAAATGCCACACGGTAAGAAACTTCTCCTATTACAACTGCGTGATTGGGGTAAAACGAGGTTTGTTTTGCTTATCCCAAGCAAATTCCTTATTTATATTCTGAAAAAAAAAAAAAAAAAAAAGATAAATTCTCACGCAAATGAACAGAAAATGGGAAATATGATTTCATTTTTTGTGAGGTTTCCAATGTCATTGGTAAACAGAAATTGAACCGATTTTATGCCTTGTGAAAAGTTTGAATTGTCTTTCCTAAACTGTATATTGGATGCAGGCTACTAATGCTTCTTTGTGTATTCGTTCATATCAAAGATGTCTTGGTTGTTTGCACACCCTGCATCAATTGTTCCTTGAGCCTTCTCATCCCTGTGACAGCAGGAGAACTAATAGACTGGCTTTTATTCATTAACAGTCACCTAATTATACAGTTAGATACTTGTCCTAGCTTTTGGAAATTTGGAGAGAGGTCAAGTTTGAAAACTTTGATTTCAGCAATTACATTAACTTTTATATTATGAAACTGCAGAATGTATTTCTTCACAATGTCAGGCTTTCTACAGGTGAGTATCCTGTGTAAAACAGTGAAGCTTTTGTGAATGTTCAGAAGTGTGGTGCCCAACCCCATTCTGTGCATTGCTAATCTCCATTTTCCCGATGGGAGATGAATCCCCTTAAGTTTGCTTATATATATCCTTGACCCTTGTGTAATCATTTATGCATAATGTCAGTGATTGCATAATGTCATCCAATCTGCATTTTGCTCTCTATGCGTATGGTTTCCCTCGGCAAGAGAAAGCAGAATCAGGTAGTAAAGTGCTTTGTAGAAGTCTTCTTGTGGAGGTAGAAGGAGAACACACGACATCTGACTCTTGCCTTGTTTGGTCTGTCAGGACACACTGTAAATTCACAGTGCCTCCCAGCCTCTTTTGAAGGAAATAGTTGTGATGAAATGTCAGCAGACACATGAACAACTTACCTCCTGTACATACATTCCCCTGCTTTGCATTGAAACGCTGCAGGCAGGGACCGTTGGGAAGTGGAAGGTGAGCGGTGGGCCATGTTCACACCACCTAACACGTACGCATAGCTTCGACCCCTACTTGGATATGGCATCAGGGTCCAGCAGCTCTGGATAACAGTCAGTTCGAAGAGTTCATTGCCCTGTTGCTAGGGCTCCACAGCAGTTGTGACACCTATGGTAGGCCACAGAGATTGGTAGATGTCTTTAGCTTGGGTCACATGGTGGTTTAGTCTGCAGAGAAGACTCTCGATTTTGCTCTCTCCCCCATGAGCAGCCAATTTGCTTTAGCTAGTTACAGCTCTGGAGCTGTTGCAGGGTAAGCCCTTTTTTCTGACAGGAGACAAACTGAGAGGAAATCTCCTTACCTTCTTTTTCCTGCCTCTGTGCAAACTTGGGGGCTGAATGTTGAAGTGGAACAGATTTTCAGAAAATTAATCAAAAAATTATTTCTCTATACCTGTCTCTGTTTCACAAGCAGATTCATTATGAAAACTCTACATTTCTAAGGTGACTTGTTTTATAAGCTAGTCTGAGTCCCAGTGTTCCCATCCAAGCTGTTTCACCTCTATTTCTGAACCGAGACATCATAACTACAAGCTCCTGGTGTCTGCGTTCTCAGTGTTACAGCTTTCTGTCCCACCTCTCCGTGAGCTTCTCCTTGTGCCTCTCCGTGAGACCTTAGGGATAAGATTTTCCTTTCATCAGGTCTTTGTCCTCTATCCAAATTGCAGGACATTGCTCCAGGGGAGCCTCAGGGAGCAGGAAATGAACAGGAGCCAAGATTCACTTGGAAACATCTGATCCAAGACAGCAGTGACCAAATCTGTTTGGGGAAGGTTTCTGGGTGGTCCAGGTGTGCCGCTGCATTGAGGTCACGGAGTAAACAAGCCGGAAGGCTGTGGGTTGAGCTTTGTGCCACGTATTCAGTCTCGCACCGTGCCACATTTGCCCTGCCTCGTAGCGTCTGTGGCTGCGTCATGCAGCCCACGTGGAAGTGCTGTGGTTCACGAGTGTTAAAGCCAGAACTCATCTTCAGTGTCTTTCCATCACCACCATTACCCAGGGGGATATAATTCTTCAGTCAGATCAGTAAGGTTTTAAGCCATAATAAAACACCAAAGGACTTGAATTTTTACCCTTCTTCCCATCCAGAGATACCTCTGTAAGGAGCTGGTATAACACAGGGCTGCCACATTTGATCATCCATGTTCAGTCCAAGGCTCAGCGTGGTGCAAACACTGACTTTTGCAAAGCCACAACAGCCAGCACACCGCTTGCTTGCACAAAGAGCTCCTCTGGCTCTCAGCCTGCGAGCGCCCCGCGGCAGCCTCCTGGCAGAGGGATTACCTGCTTGTTTCTGACACGAGGCAAATGACTTGGCTAAGGAAAGAAGTGAATGGCTTAGAGTCACCATGAGCAAGCAGAAGGATAAGCAATGAAACCAGGACATCTGATGATAATCCTTTGCTTTAAACACTTTGGAAATTACTCCAGCTACAGCAGCAGAAAGGGAGGGGAGACAGCATTTACAGAATGCAGTCACCTACATCTGTATCACATACATGGTGGAGAAAAGGGGACTGTTTCTTTTTTTTTTGTGGTTGGTTTGTTTGGGGTTTTTTTTTTTTAGTGGGGTTTTTTGTTTTTTTTTTTTTTTTAAAAAACAAAAAACTTACTATTGGCATGGATGTGTAACCCAAGAAAGGTTCTGTGTCAGGAAACTATAATTAATTGCTAAAGTTTTAACAGGATTATAAAATGTGAGAAAGCAATGTAAATTGAGTTTCAATTTGTTTTCTCTTCCCCCCTCCCCCGCCAAACTCTGGTATTCCATGCCTGTAAGAAACAGCCATTTCATTTTTGTGGTTACCATTTTGTTATGTGGGTTTTTTTTTACTTCCCCAGAATAGTTGACTTTTTTCCCCTCCATAGCACCGAGAATCAGCTTTAAGCGGCGAAATGTATCTCAAAGCATTTCTCAAGAGCTGATGCTCTCCACAGACTCCTTATTTTTCAAAGGCCATCTGCTCCTGTATAACCCCATGCTGGTAGGCATGTGAGGAACAGTAATTTTCATTTCATAGGGGTGTTGTCAACCATAACTGTCAAAGAGCATTGTGGTCAGTCAGCCCATAGCTTGTGGTCTCATTTTTTTTTGAACCAAGATAGTTACCCAAACAGTGCCTTTCATAATCATACTAGTTAAATATAGCAACATGTTTTTATGCTTCTCTGACACTGTTCTTTCTTGCCATCAGTCATTTTTTTTTTTTTTACCCACCAAGTTTGCAGGAGCAGCTACTGTTTCAGACTCATTAGACTGAGAATTGAAACCTCCCACTTCCGCAGCAGATACGTTTGTGTGTGCTCATGTAGTTATGGATATATAAACACCCAAAGAGTGTGTTGAGTCTTCAAGCACATGTAGAATGAGAAGTGGTGATATACGTGTATATGTAATATGCCTTGAGGAATCATAATGAGATATCTTGCAGTAAAGTGTCTGTCTGCCCCTCTTGAACCACTTGTGCTCCTTCCAGCTACTGCTCACCCCACCTTCCAGCTCTATTTCTTGGAGCAGTGAAAGCTGGAAAGTGTTGGATATATTTGCTTCACTCATACCTTTGTATTGCAATAACTGGTGATAAATTGATCACTTAACTATCTCATTGCACTCTCCTTGTTTGACCTTTTTCTCCCAGACATACTGCACCAGATATTCCATATTCATGAGCCCTGCCAGAGGCCTTGCAGGATATCTCAAAGTGGTCTCTTACTTCTTCCAGCTCTGGAAACTACCCCAAAAAATCACACAGATCCACATGCAGAAACAATATTATTGATCCTTAACTGAGGAAATATATAAGTCATTTTACTAGACACCATTGCAACCTAGTGGTGCCAGGAGAAGGAGCTTTATATTATTACAAGCATAGGCCCCCATAAACTAGACTAAAATAGGATTTTTTTTTTTTTTTTGGCCAGGATACTCCTTATGTGTCAGGTCTTGTTTATTTAATATCATTACCATTGTTCAACACTCCATAAACCAGCAATTTTAGTGAATTCTAAGCTGTACTGGGCTCATAGAGGGTGAATGTGGTTTCCTGCAGTGCACTCAAAGGCAGAGATATGAGCTCTTTTGGAAGATTTAAAGAAGGGTAACAATACAGAGAGAGGTCTGTTGGGTTTGCTTTGTTGTTGTTGTTGTTTTTTTTTTCCCTTTCCTTTTTTTCTGTTATTTGACTGTGTCTGTTCCCTGCTCCTCCTTTTTTGCCAGTGACCAGTTTATCACATGTCCCATCATAAACATGGCCAGACACTGGGCTGCTGCCTCCAGAGGAAATGTCTTCATGTACCATGTACCTGAGGGTTCCTCACAGAGCAGGTAAGGAGATGTATTTTATTATGTTTCTTGGATTTAGGGTTTGCAAAAAAAGTACTGTCTGTTTGGGCACCCTGTGGAGTAAATGGATGGAAGTAGGTATGAACAGTTTGGATTTGCAAAGGAGGGATTGGGCTCTAATAGATTATTTCTCTCTGTTGGCTAAATAGGAATGCTGTTTCTGAACTGAGGCACTTCAAGTTAAATGTTTAAATTAAGTTTCCCTTTTCCGACTTACCTACCTTTGCCAGTTCCAGATAGCCTTTTAGATTTCTACTCTATATCTGATAGATCTCCCACAAAGAACCAGAACGCGATCTAAATCATCGGGAGCCCACGGTTCTCAAAGCAGATAGGGTAATATTTTCTAAGGACTCAACATTAATTTAACACCACCCCCTTTTGAAGCCAAAGCAGTTGCACCACAGTTTCACTGACTGGCCTTCAGTGTGGACAGGGTCTGGGATTTATTCCTTCCTGCCCCGGCACCGTGACTTGTGATCAGCCGGCAGACTGTCTCGTGAGAGGAAAAATATTTTTGAACACAAGCATTTGCAGATGTCATCCTTCATGTTAGAAGCTTGCTTGAAAAATTTTCAGCAGAAGCTGTTTCATATTTTAGACAGAAAGGTCTAAATGCCTGTGGGACCTGCAAATGCCTTGTTGCATTGGACATAGAACAAGCCGGTAGTCAGAGGCTATTAGGGTGACCTTTCCTGGTTTTGTTTTAGACCCAGCCCTTTCCAGAAGTCAGGATGAGACACTGAGGTTTGCAGGCAGTGCTCAGCGCTTTGGGCTGCTTGGTGACACACCATGGTAGCTCCTGGTCCCTTGCTGAGTGATCAGAAACTGGGGTGAGAGTAGCCCCTCTTGTCCCCTAGATCCACAGAGTAGGGCAGCAAGGCACACGGGGATCCTTATCTTCTAGCTGTTTCCTTAAGAGGAAGCAATCCTTTTCCCTGCTCCCTGTACTGCCCCATGCCTCTCTCCAAGAAGGATTTTTGAGACCCTTTCCTTTTTTTCCAAGCTTCCTCTGAAAGAGCCCAGGAAGGGACAGCAGGTTCCGACTGGCTCCATTTGATACCGTGAAGTTCCCTGCAAAATATGCATCTTTTTCCTTTCCTGATAGGGAAGTGAAAAAAGCATTTGAAAGAAACCAGCCAAGATCTAGGTTACAGATGAAGGCCATTATGCTGGGGTAACACAGGCTTGCTTTCTTTTTAGCCGAGAAGTTAATCCTCAGGGAGCTGTTGTTTCACTGGCAGCTCCAGCGGGAATGTTCACAGTGCTCCCTTTGGCTACCGACAGGCTCAGATAAGTGACTTTTACAAGGCTCCAAATAGAGCTGAGCTGTGGTATGCCAAAAATCCAGCCGCACAGAAAGAAAAGATGTGTTCTCACATTAGCTAGCCAGTTTTCTCTTGCTTTGGAGAATGATAGTGACCTAGTCATCTACAATAAGGTCTTATTGGAAAGTAGATAAAATAGTACTTATACAACTCAGTCACTGGCTTTGAGGGAGTGATTTTCAATTGATGAGAACTCCCTCCCCTCACACTCTCCAGTGCAGTAGTAGTTTACATAGCACTTAGCTACACATTTTAATAATATTTATGTTGTCAGTGGTCTTCTGAGCTAATTACTGTAAATTTTAGTGCAAACATTATTTCGCTTTATCGTAACCCTCTTTAAAAACCAAATAAAACCAGTATGCTGTCTGAAACTTGTGGGAATGTGAGGCAGAGCTCAAATGCCTTAGGCTAAGCCACATGCAAGGAGAAATGGGCCGAAATTGGTATGTTGGGTTTACATTCTTACTCCTATTGTCTTTATTTATGCCTAAGTACCATTAAAATAAATGTTGTTTAGGTTGTAAAGCCAAGTACTTAAGCAGAAATTGCAAAACTGAGCTTGCCTGTGTACCGAAGGATCTCATTTGACAGTACAATGTGACTATTTATGAATTGATACCCTTGTTTTCCCAAGGGCCCCCACACTAGGTCCTTTGCTGAATATACTGGGAGCTTTTTGTTTAAACATTGCTGTCACTCATTCCTAAATGAATCCTTCCTTATTCTTCCTCCTGTTTTTGCCATGTGGCTTCCCTACCTGGCTCTTCCCTCCCCTCCTCAGTATTTCCCCCTCTGTATAGTACACACGCATTGCAGGCTGTCCAGCAGCTTCGCTTCGTGCCGATGAAGCGATACTGTTGAGGGTAGGAGCTTCGCATGGGAGAGTGGCCGTAACTGCTAAAAACTGAGAAACCATCTGTACTCTGAAAACAAGAAAATGCAGTGTTTAGGAATATTCCAGAGGGCAGACTTTGTGCTGTTTAGGGGCCTGGCTGGCAGAGTTCCTTGGGAGACAGTCCTGAAGGGCAGAGGAGTCCAGGAATCATAGAATCATAGAATCATAGAAAGGTCCGGGTTGGAAGGGACCCCAAGGATCATAGAGTTCCAACCCCCCTGCCACAGGCAGGGACACCAACCTCCAGGCCTGGACCTACACGAGGTTGCCCAGGGCCCCGTCCAACCTGGCCTTGAGCACCTCCAGGCATGGGGCATCCACCACCTCTCTGGGCAGCCTGTTCCAGCACCTCACCACCCTCTCTGTAAAAAACTTCCCCCTAATATCTAATTTATCCCCCTAATATCTAATTTAAACCTTCCCTCCTTCAGCTTTAAGGAGGGCCAGGAAGGCTGGACATTCTTCAAGAAAGAAACCTTAATGGCACAGGAGCAGGCCATCCCCATGTGCCAAGAGATGAGCTGTCAGGGAAGAAGACCAGCCTGGATGAACAGAGAGCTTTGGCTGGAACTCAGGAAAAAAGGAGTTTATGACCTTTGGGGGAAGGGGCGAGCCACTCAGGAGGACTGCAAGGATGTCATGAGGTTATGTAGGGAGAAAATTAGAAGGGCCGAAGCCCAACTAGAACATAATCTACTGCCATAAAAGACAATAAAATATGTTTCTATAAATACATTATCAATGAAAGGAGAGCTGAGGAAAATCTCCCTCCTTTATTGGATGCAGGGGAAAACATAAACTGGAAAGGGGGTAGATTCAGATTGGACATTAATTAGACACAGGTCTTGGTCCTCATGAGGGACTTCAACCACCCTGATATCTATTGAAGGGACAACACAGCTGACCACAAGCAATCCAGGAGGTTCATGGAGTGTGTTGATGATAACTTCCTCCACCATGTGATAGAGGAGCCCATGAGGAGAGGTGCCATGCTGGACCTTGTTGTTACCAACAAGGAGGGACTGGTGGGGAACATGAAGCTCAAGGGCAGCCTTGGCTACAGTGACTACGAAATGGTGGAATTCAAGATCCTCAGGGCAGTGAAGAGGGTGCGCAGCAAGCTCGCTACCCTGGACTTCAGGAGAGCAGACTTCGGCCTCCTGAGGTTATCTCCTTGGTAGCGTAGCTTGGGATAAAGTCCTAGAGGGAAGGGGGGCCCAAGAAAGCTGGCTAATATTCAAGGATCACCTCCTCCAAGCTCAGGAGCAATGCATCCCAAGAAAGAGGAAGTCAGGCAAAAATGCCAGGAAGCCTCCATGGATGAACAAGGAGCTCCTAGGCAAGCTCGAGTAGAAAATGGAAGCCTAGAGAGGGTGGAAGCAAGGACAGGTAGCTTGGGAGGAATACAGAGAAGTTGTCCAAGTAGCCAGGGAGCAGGTTAGGAAAGCCAAGGCCCTGATGGAATTAAACCTGGCCAGGGATGTCAGATGGAAGCAGGAGACCTGGTTATCTGGGAAATGGAGAAAGTCGAGGTGCTTAACCACTTTT
>KL273209.1:107766-121328 GCA_000699545.1 Podiceps cristatus | reverse complement strand
CATTCCCCCTTGTCCTGTCACTATCTACCAAGGATCCCAAGGCTGACTTCACCGCCAGACTGAAGAGCTGCCCTGACACCTAGTGCTAGCTGGGGTCTTCTCGAAACCCACAGAAAAACTTTTCATAGCAATAAAACCCACCGCTCTCCCCTCCCGGGTTAAATTACAGGCAGTTTCTCGCTCTGTGACTCCTCTGTTACGGTTTCAGGGCAGGAGGGGAGCAACGCAGGAGGACTGCTGCCTAATCCAGCCGAGCAGGTAGAGCGAGACCGGTGTGGGTGGAGCTGGCGGGATGGTGAAGTCTTGCCGGCTCCTGGAAATGCAGTGCTCAGCAGCCCAGGCTCTCAGCGCCGGGCTCCTCTTTCAGCTCTGGTATCCTGCAGTGGGCACCAGCCTGGTGCGTGCTGGCCCCCGGCCTGGTTTGCCTTTCTGCCCTTTCAGCAAGGCTCGGCCTCCTGCAAAGCTGTCGGAGCAGCTGCTTGTGCACTGGCACCTGCCTGAACTGGCAGCCCAAACCCACCTGGCAGCAAACAACAGCTCTGAATCAACATGGAAAATGCCTGGTCAAATGAAAGGGTCACCTTCTACTTGGGTCACCATCTCTATCCTCTTGACAGTACTGTCCATCCGCTCCTGTTTGGGCCATAGAAGTGAAGGCGCCAAGAACGGAGTGAGCTTCTGACCCACAAAGGTGACCCCTCTGGAAGGGGACACGGGAGGCCGATGTGTTTTGGAGGTCTGTCACCTCCCTTCCAGTGGACAAAATGCCTTTTGTCTCCCTGTGCCTATGTTTTCTGAGCTCTCCTGACAACTAAAATTTAAAAGACTTGTCCTTTTTTTTCATAAGTCGAGCGTATGTCAAGAACACACAAATGAAACCAGGCAGAGTTGAAAAATATACTGGTCACTTTTTTATTGAGCACCAAAGTGGCAGAACCTGTACATGTCTAAGCACCAGGGGCACAAACCGGGAAGGCTCTGGCTGGGGCTGCTGCAAGGCAGAGCAGCTCCGCCGGCAGCACCGGCCGCGCTCGAGGATCCGGGAGGCCATGAGCATTGCTAGCACACAGTGATACGTGAAAAGTTTCTTATAGCACCAAACATGCTTTGAAGTGTACAGGGGAACATTAAAAACAACCTACATTAGTAACTTCCTACTGTGCTTCACAAGACTGTTGTCAAGCCATTTGTCTTTAGAGAGAAGATAAGCTGAGGATAACTCATTCGGTCTGTGTTTTCTTTTCAACATCTGAGGGATGTCAGTGTTGAAAACACAGCATTTAGACAAGTCTCTTCTGTGGCTTCTGTTTCTGAGTTTGACAATTAATAACTTGAAAAGAATTAACTTGAAAAAAAACCCCTCAAGCATCATAGCACCACAAGGAAGGGTGATATCTTTGATAACACCCAGTAAACAGAAATTCATCAACAAATTATTAATTTGTCAAATTTCTTCTTAAAAAATTCCTTTTGCAAGTAGAAAATATCTTTACCATCCCATCCAGCAAGGTGGTCAAGTACATGCTTTTGTAGCTACAAAAAAATCAGCCACTGAAGTGAATGTGTCCAAAAATATGGGTGCTTTGCAAGATGAGGTTGAGATCTGAAGTTTTAATCTCACAAATTTGTTAATGCTCAACACTAGTTTTTCAACTAGATCCTCGTGTGTTTTTAGGCACTGATTTTTTTAGTTTAAAATAGAAAAATTTGGCATTTACTCTTTGGGGCTTAGCAGTAACCACTGGAGGGCTTTGCTTATTTAATCAGAATTTCATTATTCTCCAAAAAGAAATGCTGAAAAAAATCAATCCATTTCACTGAGCAGCACCTAGGAACAAGGCTGCATTAAGACTTTCATTATGAGCTGCGTTGCTTTAAATTGTCAAGTAACATCAGTGGCAAAGCAGCACGTTTCTGACCTAAACTGAGATTGGAACTATAAAATATGGATGGACTCCTATCTCTCAGCAGGAGTTAAGTATCATTGTATGAGGTTTTATATGATAAAATTCTAGAAATAGATCTGTCTGTGTATGGTGTTGCATTTAATACCTAGAACTTGGAACAAAGGCACAAAGTAGTGAATGGAGTTCAACAAACGAAGATATTTAGGAAAATGTGGAGCCCTTTATCTGTTCCTCTGCTGTGTAAAGCACCGAGGAGTGTGCCTGTTTCTGATAGGAAACAGAAGAGCAGCTTGGCATCTTTCATCTCTCCAGCTGCAAATGTCATATGCAAAGTATCAAGTGTTTTATAGGCGTCTTAGCTTTGGCTTAAAACATTTGGTGAGTGGAAAAAAAAACCCCATAGTTTGTGGGTGGAAGCGGGCACTTGTATTTGGGAATTAGGTATTTATATACACTGCTACTACTCTGCCTGTTAAAATGCTAATTTTATGCATCTAGTTGCGAACATGTCCCAAACAGGGGAGCAAACATGGCTTCTTTTGCCTAGCAATTCTGGCAGATTTGTCAAAATGAAATGCAACTGTCCCTTCTGGACTGCCACAGAAAAGGAAAACATTCATAGGAAATGCATTTTCCATTTTATAATGCTAAACAGCTAAAAGAGGCTGTAAGGCCCAAATACAAATAACTTGACCTTAAGGATTTATGGAAGTCAACATAAAGGTATGGGACTTCTAAAGAGCATCTGCCCATCTGCCAGACAATCCTTCTAATCACACGAATTTATCCTGCTTTTGCTTTTCTAATATGTGTAACAAATAATCCAGACTTCAGCCCTCTTGCTGAGGTTTTGCAGGTACAAAAATGCAGATGTCTATTTTGTGAGTATTAACTGGCTAAAAAAAAAAAAAAAAAAAAAGCTTAAAAAGACTGGCACGCATGTGTGTCTGTTTGGATATTGTAGAAAGAAATCTATTCTGCCATTAGCTCTCGATCTGCAGCTCACCAGGCTGAGAAGCTAAAGGTAAGTAACTTTAAAAACCCCACATTTATCAAACCTGGTTTGCTCCTAGCTCAGAATTACTCAGATTCTTAAGATTTCTGGTTTAGGCTTGTAGACTGGGTGTCAAACCTGGTGAACCCTAGGTATAAAAAGGAAATGAAGGAACCTGCAGGTTTCTTTGAACTTTAAGCTTATGAAAAGGCTTATTTAAAGTAGTTGTTCAAGATAGGCAGGCACTGGATTTGATCCAGAGAGCCCTTTTAGTTTTACATTCTTGCCTACTTTAATGCAACTTAGATAGGATATTTAGGTACAGTCCTGACGTCACTTCATTTTTATAATACTGAGTTACGTTCATGGTCGTGAAATCCGAGTCGGTCACATAACACGCACATAAAGGGCAGGCTCTGTTCCAGCGGCCTGATAATGGCCCTGTGGCTTATAGGGATCTGCTCAGAGGTATTTACATTTCATAGGTAGAAGGGCAGCTCCTAAACACTGTGGTTTCTTTCAGGGGATCACATTTCTCCCCCTCTTGATAGGCTTAAAATCTAGACTCATCCTGTTCCTTGACTAGCGAAGTCTTTTCATCAGTGATGGGCAGGGATCGGGGTAACGCTGGAGACGTGTTCATGGAGATTTGGGACCAGAATTCTTCCAAACTGTTGGGTAAAACATTCCTTGACTGCTACTTAACAGAGTGGTCCAGCTGGGTGAAAATCAAACAACAACAAAAAAAAGGAATTAAAATATTTATCCTTCCTGGGATGTTTGCACAGAACTTGTCCTTATGTAGCTGTGTAATCTTAACAGTCAGCCTGACGTAGGTACATAAAAGACACACTGAGCTGCTTTGTTTTCGTAACTGCCAGTTAAGCTCAAGTTAGTTTTAATGTGAGGCTGAAAGGGTTGAGAAAACCATCTCGGGACAGAACCTTTAGTATAATAAATATTTTCATTCTTCCCTAATTCAAAGCCTGATAAAACGATTGGAGCTTTTTCAGTTGGCTTCGCTCTGGCCAGATACAAGGACATTTACTCACAGGAGCGGGTCACACTGTTCAGTGCAACTGCTCACGCACATAAAGTTACCCCACAAAATCACCCATCTGCCTAAGTACGTGCAAGACTGACCAGAATAAAGAGGTTTTTAATTTGTCTTGCAGTAGCAGTTACACCTGCATTAGAAGAAGCCCTTAAGCAGAAAGTTTGGTCTTAAGGCTCACAAAGTTTTGCAGCATTTATTTTTAATCCTAAAAATCACTCCATCTTCTAAACACCCAGAAGGCAAAAGTCCTTCAGGTGCATCTCGTGCAATTAGAATAAAAAAATGGGAGGGGTAGAGTAAAAGTTGAGGAAGACATTAACTTCTCCATGGACAGTTTGCAGAGCTCAGTCTCCAATGCCACAGGTTCTCAGGATACTTTAACAGCACCGTTGTTTGTCGGCAGAGGTGTTTCAGCTCAACTCATGCAGCCTGAGGTTTGCACCTCTAAATAGTTTTAAGGTGCTGTCCCTGTGCTGGCATAAGAGAGGTAATTTCACCCTCAAACAACCATTTCTATAAATAATTGCATACTAAGCACCAACTACTTTCACCCAGCTTTTTTTTTTTCACCTTTATTCACAGGACACTTACCCAGGCACACCTCTGACTAGCCTAAATGCTTCTGCTGTTTTTTCACATAGCTGACCACATTGTTGGAATTGCTCCCTGTAAAACAAACCCCAGCAAAGTTAGATCTTAAGTTAGTTTGTGGCAATGTTTTCTCAAGATTCTCTAAGCAGTACAGTTTTACTGGTCTCACTATTTAGCAGTTCTCTGGGAGAGCTGCTGGTCAGAGGAAAGGAGGCCCTTTCAGAGTTTCATCAGCTAAACTGGACAAATTTGGCCATTTGTACATCTTAGCATATCAAAGATGTTGTCGAGTTGTATTTGAATATCACTTCCAATCTGAGCTGACTGGTCCCCTTCCAGCTCCAAGAGTCAGCAGAAACCAGGAGCTTTGAAGCCAGGAGAAAGGAGAACTTCTGGAAGATGCTCCTGCTAGGAGCACTGAGCTTTGAGACACGGATCTACCAATTCGGGCAAGGGGCCTGACACCTCTCGTGGCTGCAGGTAACGGCAAGGGACTGATTCCATGGGCTCCGGTCATCTCTTACCACATACTGCAATCCAAGCTCTTGGCGAAAGACCCTGCTTTTGACGGAGTTCTGTGTTCATCTGCAAGAAGTCCTGAGCCATGAGCAAAGCTCCAAAGATATGCTTTAAAATAACAAAAGCGTATCGGATCGGGTGTTTCTCACCCGTTGGGTGGGAGCCCCTGGCAGTACCGTTTAACACACTGTGTCAGAGTACGTAGTCAGGGCATCGTAGATCTTAAAGTAAGAGCTTTTGAGCAAGGCATGGAGGCTAAAGAATCTCCTTCTGCTATGCACAAACCTTCATTTTATAAGCAGTAAATTCCTTGTAAGCAATGCAAGAACTATAAAGCTTAACAATAGCAAACATTTCATGCCACGACTTACCAAAATATTCCTTGTAATACTTATGCCTCAGGTTGCGTCCGTCTGAAACAGAAGGTTAATAATGAGAACACATCCTGTTAGCCTTCATCCTTCGTCTTAAACTCCAGCCTTCAGTGTACAGCACAGATAAATTATAGACATGGGAATAATAATCCCACTTCTCTAGGACAATAGAAGATCTCTGCAGCTGAAGTAGTGTAGGCTGCTATAAACCTCTTATAAAACTGTTTAGATTACTGAATTATGTGGACAAAACTCACTTTCCCCGAGAGCGGTTAACTGCTGGCCACTAGCATGTTATGTTCTTTTCAGTAGCTACGAGTCAAGGAATCACAGACTTTCTCAAATGAAAGAAAATTTGGGTAAAATTTCAGACCATCTATTTGTGTCTTACATAATTCAAGTTCCAGCTAGGTTTTTCTGTTTACCATTTATATTGTTATTTAAGCTCTTTAAAATACCTAGCGTTTAAGAGCCATACAGCTATAATTACATTCGTTACTACGGATGTTATTAAAGAAAAACAGAATAAAAGAGACGGCCAAACAGTTAGTAATGGAAAAATTCTTAGTCTTTTATGGAAGCAGTTCAGAGATCTGGTTTGATGCTTCCTTTGGCTTTTACAGTGACCAAATGACAAAACTGATGTCCCTTGTCTCTACACTGAGATGATTAGTAGCCCACTGCAGACATAGCTTTCCTACTATTCAATGAAGTTACACGTACTTAGACATATTATGAGCTTTCCTGGAAAATAGCTTATATAAGTTCCTTTACTGGGCAAATGTGTCTAGAATAAAGGGATGTTTTGGATGCAGAAAGAAAAGTCTGGAAAAACTGGATTTTGAAACCCATATTTCTTAGTTAAGTGTGTAGTAACATATAAATTTTTCTATTTTTTGTGCTGCGTAATAATGGCATGCGCAGGTCACCACCGGCTCTGCTTACACCGTCCCAGAGGACACTGGCCTGCAGAGCAAACAAGAAGTGTGTCCCCTGCTTTGGGTATTTCACAGAGCTCAGCCAACATCAAGGGCATTAGAGACCCGAGGCTGCTGCAGAGTGGGGGCTGTCTCCCAGCCCAGCTGTCACACACTGCCTTGGGGTGCCCAGAAAACCCAGGAAGGCCATGATGGCAGAGGTGCCACCAGCTCTCCTTCAAAGCCAGCGAGGGTGCAGCATCCCTTACTGGTGTTTGCATGGCAGAACAAGAAAGGAAGGGAGATTTCCAGTCAGCTGACCTGGGTTTCCACGGAGCTTGATGCATTGGCCCCTGTTAGGGATTCCTTCAGCCATGTTACCCGGGTTGATGATATGGCACTCGTAGCCTGTGGGGCAATGCAGAGGTTCATCTCCGTCCTCAGTGGTACTGCAGGCCTCAGCTGCAAAAGAAGCCTGCAGGTCATAAATCATGGCTTTAACACCCACGGGTAACCAAAATATGACAATACAGCCACCTTCTTCTGAATCTCCTCCCAGGCAGCATCTCAGACTACTTCCCCTGCAAGGGTACCGAGGAGCTAACACCTCCAAAGAAGCCTGGCAGAGCAGGTTCACTCCTTACGCAAAAACCTGACGTGTCTAGCTCGATATGGGGAGTGCAGGTCAGCCCGGCTACCTGTACCGACACCCTCCCTTCGGCCCGTTGTGCAGGGCCGGTGCGAGGGCTGGAGGGCGGTGAAGGCAGACCACCGCTGCCCACCATGCTCGCACCGAGGGGCTGTCCCTCCATGCCGCTTTTCCCTCCAAGCAGCCATAAGTGAGTTCCAGCCAGTGTTTCAGGCTGGGCGAGGAATTGGGGAAATGTGCCCAGGAAGCTGGCAGCTTGCTGCTTTGTTCTTTGCTCCACACCCATTCACTTACTGGGGAATTTAAACCTCAGATGTGACTCACTACGGAGTAAGGCAGCACCACCCCGTTACACATGGAGGCTTTAACCACCTTCACGCTGGATATCCAGCAAGTGCAGAACAGAATAAGAAGGCAAAGCAGGACTCACAGGCAGTGTTTGTGTCTATTAAACGTACAGAGTATTCAGGGACACTCCACCCTTTCCTTTGCCAGGATTTTAATTTCAAGGACCTCTGTTGCAATTCTCATGCCATGACTGATGGTTCTTATTTCACTAATTACTCCCTCAAGCTGAGATGAAGGTGTTAAGATAAGAACAAATAACATAAGCATGACAGGGATAGATAAAGAGGAACCTATTTTATCTTATTTCTAGCAGTGCAACTCCAACGAGCTGGAGGCAGACTTTTCTCTTGAAGAACTAGGAGTTTTCCATAATAGATGAGAGTCAAGGTTTGGCAAGTCTGATACCATCTGTGTAAGACCAAAATGGGTAATTTATTGGCACTACCCGTGTCTGACTAAAGCTGATCAAAAACTAGAATAGCCTTTCCATGAAGAAATTAAGAACTTCAGGCATACACACAGCTGGGCATGTCTCATAGAAGAAAACTTCTCTTCCTGCTTTCCCATTCCCTCCTTCTTTCACTTGGAAAAAATGAATTAAAAGACCTTTCTCTGTGGAATTAACCTGAGAAGCCCAATCTCATTAGCAGTCCCCAAGCTTAGATGCTCCCAGCTCCATGTCAGCTTTTGCCAGGGCTCTTGTTCAAAGCAGCCTTGGGACTCGAGAGCAAGAGCCCGTGCCCAGGACATCTGTGCGATGAGGCCACTCTGGATTAAAAGATCTCCTAATCCAAGTCAGTCTACAGTCTATCAGGCAGCCGGCAGAAAATCTATGTATGATGACAAAGCCTTTTTCTAAAAAGACATATTTCTACTTATTTCAAGAACGGATGCAAATCCAGTTCCCTGGAGGATTCCTAGTACTCTGCTGGATAAGCCATATCCATAAAACCCAATTGATTTACTGCACCAGAAACTGGTGGTTTCTATGCAGAACCCTGCACAACAGTGTGTTATTCCTACGGAAACTCCAGACAAATACCAGCAGCCCCAGCATCCCAACGTCTCTCGCAAGCCCTGTGTTATGATCAATATATTATTTAGTGCCTTTTTTATAATTACCAATATTGCAGAGAAGACAGTGAAACATACTGTACCTTGTAAGACTTCCTCTGGGCCATCCAAAAGCCATCCATTTCCTCCTAGCCAGCGAGGTTTGGGCTGAACCAACCAGTCTAAAACTGTAAAAGACAGAAACAAAAACCAACAGAGTCAAGGTTGGAGTAGCCATAGGGCACATGGTTGGAGTAGCCATGGGGCACTCGGTTATGGAAACATCACAGATTTCATCTAACTGCCAGGAACAAGGCTGCCAGGCTCCTGAAGGATGCATTTGAGTTTTCAGCATGATCCTTATATTCATGCTGTTGTTGTCCCAGTGGCAAGAGAGCCGTGGATGTTATCCAGGGCCCCAGGATCCTGGTGTCATAAAGGCCAAAGCAGCTGTTGTTTCCCATCCTCCATTGGATGGGAAACATCCAATTTTGCCCAGCCTGTGGCAGGTGAGATGGCTGCCTGGCTTCTGTGAGCACTAATTCAAATTAGGATTACTTCTTTTCCTGAATATTGAATCACAGAATCACTAAGGTTGGAAAAGACCTGTAAGATCATCAAGTCCAACCACCAACCAACCCCACCCTGCCCATTAAACCATGTCCCACCATGCCTCATCCACACGTTCCTTAAACACCTCCAGTGAGGGTGACTCCCCCACCTCCCTGGGCAGCCCCTTCCAAGGCCTCACCAATCTCTCAGTAAAGACATTTTTCCGAATATCCAGTCTAACCCTCCCCTGCCGCAACTTGAAGCCGTTTCCTCTCGTCCTATCACTGGTCTCTTGGGAGAAGAGACCAACACCCAACTCCCTGCAACCCCCTTTCAGGTAGTTGTAGAGAGCGATGAGGCCTCCCCTCAGCCTTCTCTTCTCCAGGCTGAAATCCCAGGAAAAGAACTGGCCTCAAACAATTTCTACTGGTGGAAATTTTGCAACACCAGCAAAACTGACTCAGCAATCATCCCAGAAATCAGAAGTGGGGAACCAAAGCTTTATCCTCAACTCACACTGTGCCTCCTCCCAGAGACCCAATGCACACAGGGGTGACTACCATGATTTCTGCATGCTTCTCTCTACCACAGTTTGATCGTGGGGTCTGCTCTACCTGGTGGCGGCTGTACGGACTCCAGGCAGGCGTAGATACAGCCGTTGTAGCAGCAACGCTTGTGCCTTTCACACTCTGAATCTGACCGGCAGCTGGGCACCTCGCAGGCTCGGTCAGGCAAAGTCTGGGGCGGTGGCGGGCAGCGGTCATTCTTCTGGTAGTGGGAACTGTGAGAATGAAGAGGGTACTCATAATCCTTGCAAAGAAAAGAAAAGGAAACAAAGGTTTGGCATAAGGTGAATACCAAAGATCCCATCAGTTGAAACAGAAGAGGGATTTTCAAAGTGGTTTTCGAATATTCCTTCGAGAGAATTCAGCTTCCCCAGCCCTGTCTTCAGCACGCTGATGAGAGAGCTATATGATCATCTTATCTCACTGCTTTAGAAACACCAATCCACCAAATTATTGTGTGGAACTCATTTTATAATTAAGGTTATTGTAATGACAATGAGGAGGTAAAAAAAAAATCCTTTAAAGTCTTTTATACTTGTCTGGGAAACAGAAAGAAAGACTCCAGGCATCCTCATGACGAGTATGCCAAAACACTTTGATACTAAAGCGGTGGAAATGAGGACACTGTATTGTTTTGAGGTTATGTCCCCAAATGGGGCCTAGAACTAATGTCCCAAGTAGCACCTGTCTCCTCAATAGGCTTCTTCTACCTTCATCACCTTCTTCTGGTCTAGAACTTATGGAGGAGTGATACAAAGTCTTTCAAGTTTATCCACTGTGGGGTCCTGGATTGTTAAATCAGAGACTATTTCTAAATCATGAGATGATCTGGGTGAGATCTGTGTGGGTGACGTCAGTTTAATCCCAAAGAGAATGAGGCTGTCTTTGACTATAGCAGAAAGGAGCCCAGCTGCTCATTGCACACTGAAAGGACAAGGAAGATTTAAAGTGGATTAACAGGCACAGGATTTTACCGGAAACATTTAGAAGTGGCAGCATTCAGATATTATTCATGCTGGTGGCATTTTAGCAAGCAGCCAACTCCCTCCAACAGAGAGGTGAATCACCAAGCCCACTCCTTTCTCACCTATGGCTAAACTACTCGTCTCTGGGCACGAGCTCAGCTCCCCAGAGCAGCATAAAGAAAGGGCAATCAGTTCTCAGACTAATTAACACACATTAATATGCTCCAGTCAAATCAAAAAACGGATTCTGGATTTGTACTGTTAAAAGAGATCACCATCTAGCCAAAGGTAGGAAGTGAGAGCCGCCACGCGCTCGCTCGCAGTGTGTTGAGTTCTATATATACTTGGCTCCATCACTGTTGTGTTTTGAAATCAGTTATGAACAACTGTGGTTGTTATTCCAAGAAGCAACATGGTGCAACTATCCCCGAAGGGGCCTCTAGGAAATTTCACCATCAGGCTATGGAGAAATCTGGGGTGAGATTATCCCTCTTTGTCTACATGCTGCTACATCCTCATAGTTCAAACCTCCCGGCGGCTTCTGTGGAGCACGTGTGACCCTGCGAAACACCATTTCCCAGCACATTTTCCAAGAAAATGTCCAAGCAGAGGCCCCATTGCCCTGAGGACTGACCACTGGCCCCCACGGCCTCTGCTGCTGCGTGCGACTGAGCAGCAATCAATTATCAGTAACGGTGAAAACAGTATCATCTTCATTCCCTTGGGATAATTTGCTATGGAGAAAATGAAGGCAATCCCAAGGGACACCAACTGAAATAATTCACATTTTTCATGCTACCAATGTGAGAAATTTCACTTCCATGTTCTGCCACAATTATACATCATGTAGAATCGTATTGATAAAGTGGTGGTTTTTACACCAAAGCTGGGCCATAGGGATGGGGAAACGGAGAGCAGCAAAGTTTCTCCGTTGCCTGGTTGCACAGAGATGGAGTGTCAGCCAAGGTGGAAGTACAGAGAAAAGGCAGGATGATCAGAAGTTTTGATTTCTGGTACAAGGTGCACGTTAAAGGAAAATGCGTATCCTGGTTATATCTATAACTGGTTAAATAATGTGTGTGCATGTCTGTGTGTGAGAGACACAGAATTCCTACTATTTCCACAAACGACAGCCTTCTGCCCTGTTCCCAGTATCAGCCTGCCCTGTTCTCAATATCAAAAACCAATTTTCTTCTGCCTTCTCCTTACTGGTTTCCATTCATCAATCAAGAAACTACTCAAAAAAACTTCCATGAGGTTGTTTTCCCATGAACTGGTAGGCTGTTTGAACCACAAGACAGGTTTTGAAAAAAAAAATCAAAATTTTGATGATGTTTTCCATGTTAAAGTATAAAACAAAGTGTAAGCTAATGCATCATCCCGCTCCTCAAATAAGCCAAAATCACTCCAGCTTTGAAATAACGTACTTTTGAACTGAATATAGTTGAAGTTCAACTTTTTTTGCTGTCGTTGGGCTTTAAATAGAGAAAATGCTTAGACCAAGTATAACTTTGGGATATGAGATAGCATTTAACAGTAAATCTACGCAGTTCCAAACATCTAACAGGTCTCCTTGTTCAAGGGAACATTCATTCAGGAAGGTCACAGTTTACTATTCTATTATTTGAAATGTCAGCTGCAGACTGAAATGTAGTGACCAAAATAAGACTGATAAATAATGGATACATGAAACAAAAACCATGCCAGATAATTACTGCAGTTGCTTCACACATGATTCAGAAACCAAGAAGCCAAAATTGCAATGAAGAGTTGGCTCAATGAATGAGATTTCCGTTTGGGAACAATATAACATTTTTAGCCAAATAACTTTGTACCTCATGACCTCCCTGCCCATTTTCTCTGTTCACCTACTGCTCTGAACCCCTTTCTTTCAAAACCTCATGTCCAAAAAATATATTTTTTTTGTAAATTTGATCTAATAAAACTGTTGTCACTTGTTTAAATATGTTAAAATCCCAATGGGAAACAGGATTCCCTCATTCACAAACTAGCCTGGTTAAGGACGTCTCCAGGTATGGAGACGAGGTCTTTTTAAAAGCTCTCCCAGGATTCACAGTTTAGCTCTGAGCATAGCTCGGGTTTATTATTTTTACAGATTGTGAAAATGATCAAAGTTTCTTCCTTTAAAAATATTTTCCAATGCAGGAGACAAATTGCTGTTTCCCATGGAGACTTAATAAATCATTTAAATGACAATATCTGCCTTAGAGATATACAGAAAGAAAGAAAGGGGGAAAATTCAGAGTTCAGCCGAGGAACCCTGGAGGTCAGTAAAGATGACGAAGAAAAACCCAAAAGCAATCACTCACCCTCTACCCGTATTTTCAATATTAGCTGCTGCATGCAGTCTGCCTCAAAAAAAATCCCAGTTCTGTTATATAATTTGTGCCTGAAACCGGATCTTGGGCTGGTGTCAAAGCACAAGTGTCTGCTAATTCATATTCTGCAGGGCCACCCCTGAGACCACACAGGAGGTTTATTCCCAGCCTCTGGTCACTATTTCTGCCCCTGGCAGGTATTTCCAGACACTGGCCATAAAACCGCTTTTTCTCTGAAACAACAGGAGGAATTTAAAGCCCTCCAACATTACTATCAAAGACATGGAAAAAAACAGATCTTCAGTGATCCAAGTTGCAAATATCAGACTGAAGGAGGATTAAATAATCTGAAGGACACGACCAAAACTATAGGAATAATATTCTCCTGCTATTTACTCTGGATTAGTAGTTTTGGTTCTGATGTCTGCAGTACTGGAAGATTATGGGAAAATTAGAGTGGGCTCAAAGAAGCTGCACGATAGCGATTAGGGGATTGGAAAGCGGGGAATATAGTGCGAGACTTATATGTGCGTATGCAGGTTTCAAAGGGGAGGCTGGAGGCTGCCCTGCTCATACGTGACTGGGCACATGGGGCACAGAACTCCCACGGGAGGTGCGCTAATCTGGTAGATGAAGAGGGTATCTCGGTGTTGATTTATGACAGCTAGCTGGAAGGTAAATAAATTGTTGGAAGAACGTTACAGCAGCTGCGAGGAATTCTTCATTTCTGG
>KL273209.1:64693-94843 GCA_000699545.1 Podiceps cristatus | reverse complement strand
GGGTACAGGGCTTTCCACGGTTCGAGTTCAGATTTACACCGAAGTTTTGCCCCACCTGGCAACTTTTTTGCTTCTTCAGGGTTTATTTATCTGAGATTTCCAGTGCCCAGCAATTCTGGACATGTTCCAATGCAAATCATTTCTACAGAGAAAATAGTTGTATATTTTGTCCAGCCTGAAACAAGGAAACCTAAGACCTCTGCAAATAGGTATCTAATTAGTAGGAACAGGGGAACATTCCAAAAGTATCATAGAGACCACCAAACGCACTAGTCCCAGGGGCCAATTAGGTCTGGGTGGACTTTGTGCTGGTTTTGTCAGTGGAATCATAAACATTTTGCCAGTCTACACTGAATGATCTGACATAGGCATCGAGGTGAGGGGCCTGTCCCCTGCAGTAGGCTATGAGACATGTCTACACACGGAGTCATATGAAGAGTAACACCCAAGCCCCACCGTTCATTCAGGCATCAAACAGGCCAAGGTCTCTGCTTCCTCTTTGTTTGCCAAAGTTCCTGCTGTTGTGCCTCAAAATGGGGAGCAAGGGAAAACGCTGTATCGTAGGCAAAAAAGAGGGGAAAAAACAAGACCCTCCTAATTATTATCAGGACACTCCAGAAGTGTCCGAGCCAGACTAGACTAGACATCAGGTTTGTTTGGACCATTCTTTTAGCATGTTTCAATAGCATGAGATAAACATTTGCAGTTCATTTGGCATGAGTTCCAGATCCCATTCCAAGTCTACCTGTCTTTCAAAGCCATTAACCTACTCTTGAGTGTAACCAGGCCAATCACTTTTTTTTTCTGCCTAGTCTTTCCCAAAGTAGCTGCATTATTTCATCATTCATGTTTTCTGCATTCTGAGAATGCTAAGGGAACTGGAGGAAGCAAATAGCTGAATATTCAAATACTTTTTTCACCATATCTCTCCATCTTCTGTTTAAAGTCTTGAATTTGACTTTTTCTTCCCCAATTTACATCCAGCAAGCTCGTTGGCAAAAGAAAGCTCAGATGAGGCTTAATTACATTATTGGCAGACCGTGGCATTCCTTTGTTACTTTCTTGATCTAATTTCCCCAAAGAACTGCAAAAAGGAAGAATGGTGGATTAATTTAATCGTAGCTTCTTGTGTGGTTAAATACTCCTTTATTGTCCACATACATTTGGGTGCTCTGAGCTTCATCTCTTCCACCCAGCGCGAAAGCCTCTTCCTCTGTACACTTTCCCCTTTATTTTTTGATTTTATTTCAAAGGAGCGATGCAGAGTAAAGTCCACGTGTTGGGAGTAAGTGGAGTCTCAGTAGCTGGAGCAAAGGATTGAAAGCATTTGTTTTTCTATCAAGCCCTTCAGAGAGAAAATGGCAAGGCTAATTCAGCTGAAGGACACCTCCCATGGCTCCTTGGAGCAGCTGTAGGCACGGGAAAGGTCCTTGTAAGGAGGATGCATTGCAGTGTCGAAAGCTGGTGTTGGAGCAATGACTCTGCTTGAGGTTTGTTGGGCACTGAGGTTTGCAAGCCCCACATCCATGTTTTGCTAAGCATGTATGCATGTGTAGAGGGAAAATCCTTCTCATGACAAGGTAATGGAGACAAATGCCGCACAACTGCTTTCATCTGGGGCTTCATTTCAGCAGAACCTGCAGTTATTACAAACTTTCCATCTCAATTAACTCAACACTTCTGCCAAAGAATCCCAGGACATGGTGTTTGCAGCAGGGCAGATTTACGTTTCTGTGCAGACTTAAACAGCTGTTTCAGACTGTGACTGAAAAGTTATGGCATTTACAGTTGAGCTTTTCCAGACTCTTAACCGAAATGTAATAGAAGAAGTGTTAGCTGTGTCTCTTCATCTCTGGATGCGTGCCCCTCAGATAGGAGGCCCCCTGTCTTTGTCTCAAGGGGTGAAATCACACTTCTCCCAAACTGGCTTTGTAGAAAACGTATCTAGCTCCATCTAGGTTCCCATTCCTCTAGCTCTTTCCTTTGGGAGCTTGTTACCAGTCATAAGTCCAAGGCAGCCTTTACAAATCAAAGTACCATTTAATTTACCCGTAAGTTTCTAAACAGTGAGTAACAATTAACACCCTCTGCATAGCTGTTTATTGGATGATTACTAGCTGGATCACTGGCAGCTCTCTACCTCCTTCCAACATCTTCCCAACAGTTGCTTGAGCAGAAGACCCTTCATTCTCCGTAGTCAGCTCCGTGTCAATGCTGACAAAGCAAGCTCCAAAACTTGGCTGAAGTAGGATCTTCCCAACCTATAGCTTAGGATTCATTGCTGAGCTGCCCCAAGGAGAGGTCTTGCTTGGAGCTGCGGTCTTGAATTCCCATACAGGCAGTTTTTCACACTGCTGTTATTAACTTAAACTGGTGTATTTTAACATCCAATAATCAGCTTATATACAATAATCGGGAATTATTACAAAGCAACTCCCGATTCTTAGAGAACTATCCAGGAAAACAGATTTAAATGTTTGAATCAATAAAAGGAAGTTACTCAAATTAAGGGAGAATGAAGACTAATCAACCACTCCTGCAGCCTATGCTATAGGAAGGCACCATTATATCCAGGAGAAAGCACTGGAATTTAGGTCAGAAATTCCGTAACTTACACACAGGTCACACATGACCTGGCACAGCAGCCAAGCTCCTACAGTCTTCCTCTCTCTCTTAGGAAGAAACCGTGCTGCCCTCCCTGCTCTACACCAACTTAGATTTATAATTACATGTAACACAGCATCATCCCGATTGCTTTGCAGGGAATTGTTTTCTAAGAGATTAGACCAGACAATAACTGAGAATATAAGCAACTTCCTTCGAGTGAATATTTGCAAGATCAGCCCATTAGTGAGAGTCACAGTCAGCAATTTCCAAGCGGCTGCTGGGACAAATGGGAAGTCTCAGGAATGCATAAGCAAACGCATTAGACCCAATACGTCGACTGGAGCAGTGATTCATTAAACAAAGCAGCTTTTGGAAACATGGGAAAAACATGTTCAACACAGGAATAACTAACGGCTTTTCCCCCAGAAAGGCGAGTAAGTTAGTTGTCACTCCTTACAAAGCGACCACCTAAACATATACTTTAGATTGTAATACTCACTTTTAATAAAAATCTTTTTGCCCAGTATATCACAAACTCAAATGCCAATATATTTCATCAGTCTTCAAATTTTCAGGGAAAAAACAAAACAAAACAAACCCAAAAACCAACAAACAAACTATGCCTGGAATAGGAATTCTGAATAGAAAGGCTCAGAGTGTGCTGACCAGTTTCACTGAGAGACATTTCAGCCGGTTTCACCTTCTCATTATATACTAGTGGTTTATACTAGCTCAAAGTCGTTTAAATTTCCATACTCAGTAGAGAACAGATGTAAGGAATAATTTCTGGTTCCTCTGAAACACGAGCAGCATGTTTTTGATTGAGAGCTTTGTAAACTAGGTTTGGGGCCACCATGAAGAGAGGGTCTCGCTGATCAGAGACGAGCGAGCACCCTGATGCACTGCCCAGAAGACGAGGGGTTACTGGCAAAACCACTGAGACGTGGAAAGGGCCCCAAGGAGCCCCACGGAGCCTGCAGATCCACAAGAAATCTTGGCCTTAGCCCTGCATATCTCAGAACATGACTAATGTCTGCACTTCTGCTACCACTCTGGTCTAACAAATGCCAGGCTAAATGGCCAGATCGTTCCCCTTCCCAGCATGGGACTGTTCCAGCTCCCACTGGAGCCAGCTGGAGCCCTTCCATGGAGCGAACTGGGAGTGGATCGGCCCCACTGCTCCTGCCGTTTGTCCTTGTATGGTGCACGCTGCCTCCCTCCCACCGCACCGGGAAGGAGCTGGAGCCCAAGGTCAGGAGACGAGGGCAAATCCTGGAATCTGCGCCTATTCCTCAGAGGGGATGAAACTCCTATTTAAGGCAAGAGGGAAAACAGAGAAGGTTTTACGACTCTGTCCAGAATGAGGCAAGGAAAAACATTAATGCGAACTGCTCAAATCCAAGCAGATAGTCTCTATGTTTCAGTCAGCTTGGACCTTGAGAATTAATGGATGACAATGCCAAGGTACGCTCCAAAATACGAAGTTTTCGTGAAGAAGTTTTATCTGTTGACTTTGCAAGTGTGAGTGTAACACTGGGAGGTCTCATCGCAGAGCAAGCGTTTGTTGCTCCAGCTACTGTACAAATCGAACACAATGATGGTCCCCACCCCAAAGCACAATTAACACTTGGAACTGCAATCATCCAGTGTTCCCCAGTCTGCAAGTTTTGACTTTTGGCGGGGTCATGGACTGGTGGAAAGGGACCAGTGAAAGTCTAGAAGAGCGGAGACGGTTGACAGAAGACCAGCGTTGACAGCAGATGAGTGTTTCCAAGAGGCAGGGATGAGTAGGGGTTGTGCTTACAGGCTCAGAGGGTTTCCCTGGGCCAGGGAATACTCTGAAATGCAACACAATCCCACCTCATCCCACCCTGGGATAGGACACAAAGGTTTACAGCAGAGTAATTCATTTTTTCAAGTGGCAAGGTTTCAAGTTATGTCCCTCCTGCTTTAAATTTCCCACTTAGTAGCCGATCCTCAGCTGGGGTGAGCTGATCTGGGACCATTGTGTTTTAGGACAAAATCCTGTTCCCATTTCAAGTGAAATTGCTATTGATTCTCATGGCACAGGGACTGCAGTATCTGTGCTGAAATCTGTGGGTTTCACACTCTGCAGGGGGGCAAATTCTGGCTTCAGACACAGTTTTCATTGAGGATTTTATGCAAGGAAACATTCCAGTTGTTCAAAGGCTGCATTAAAAAAATGCTGGTTCTGCAAAATTTTAAATTCAGAGCCAAATTTAAGTTAATGCCTACCCTTCCCCCATGTCAGAATCAGCAATAAGAAAAAGAAAAAGCCAAAAGATTTCTTGCTAAAATCTGAAAAGTGAGGTCACAGAGATTAAGGAGCTCTGGAAAACAGAAATCCTTAAGATGCATGTCTGGTTGTTTTTGTCTGAATGGGAAAGTTGCTTTGTTTGAGCCTTTTAAGTGACAGGGTTTGCAGAATGGGAACAATGGCTGCTGATATTGATGAAGAAAAGCCCCACATCTGAGAACAAAAATGGAACTGAGAGTCCACCTCAGGGCAGCGGAGATACTGAGTGCCTTTTGTTTTGGAGGAACTGACCCCTCGGGATTCGAAAGTCAAATACTTGACCCCAAAGAACAAACATAAAGATGTTATTTTTTTTTTTAATTACTGCAAACACACGGACCACACATAAACACGCAGGCTGACGTGGCTCTCTCGATGAGAAGACACGGTAGTCTGGCTGTTGATGCTCCGCACAAACCTCCGATGGGCCATTCACTGTCAGTGCAGAGACATGCAGAGACCCGTACGCAGAGTGTTTCAAAATACAGGGAACTGAGAGAAAACACCTTGCCTGCCTCCACAGGGTGATGTGCTTAGCTCCAGGACTTTGCCTCCCGCACTCTGTCCTTTTCCCAACATTTTGCCTTTTCCTTCTGCTTTTCTGTCACTCTTTCTCCCGTCCCTTGAAAAAAACACCTTTCTTATTTCTACCTTCACAGCCCTGGGCTGCCGGAATTGGTGGTGCATCAGGACGGACAAGGATGCACCAGTTGTGAGAACTTTAAGGCAGAAGCTTGGCACCCTTGGGTGCCAATTCCACAAAGACAGCAGCACCTGTTCCATGGCAATGATATGGAGCTGGCTCACCGAACTCTTCCTCAGACTGGGGACAAAAGTCTGCAGGCTCTTTCTTTTAAAGAATGATCCAATGTGCATTCCTCTTGGGTTGCAAGTTAAAATATCTTTTGAGAGAAAAAAAAAAAAACCCAAAACATCAGTTGTCCTTACTTTCTCTAGGCTATGTTGCGTAGGAGTATAATAGGAGTATAATTACCTTAAATCAGACATAGACCATGAAGGAAACAGATGCATATTTCTTTTAGAGATTAGACAACCTTGCAGACTGCCTGATAGGAAACACAGTAGAAAACAAGCAATATATCTCATAAGCATCAAGCAAATTAGTACATTGCTCAGGAAATAAGTAGATGTTACAACTCATCAAAAAAAAAGCTTTTTCTATTATTTTCTTTTTTTTTTTTTTTTTTTTTTTAATGCAGGCTATAGCAAGATTTCATTAAATTGCCAGCCTCTCTAGCAATCGCACTTTGGCCAGCTACACCTTCTAGTTCTGCCTGGTGGTTTGAAAGAGGAGGAAAAAGTGTGTTTTTTTTTTTTTCCTGAAACTACATGCAGCATCTATAGCACAACAACCAGCAGACTTTTCTGAACATGCCATTCGAGGATTTTGGAGTTCAGGATTTCTGAAGAGCTGCTGATCACCACCTGCATGGACTTCAAAGCCTAAATACTTGTGTGGACCTGGGGCTGCTCCCCAGATTGGATCAGTCCCAAAAATAGCATTTTTGCTTTTGGAGCCGACTGTCTGTCATAAAACCAGCTTAGGAGAGGTGGGAGCCTTACAGCATCCCTCTGGCTTCTGCTTAGTAGAGATTTTCTGGTTCATTAAATCCTCGATACATTAATGGCCTGTGCGTGATTTCAGAGACTGGTGCGCCGAACTCCTGCAGTTCAGGCCTGGAGCTTGTTAGTGTAATTTTCTAAAGATTAGCAAGCATTGATTCCACTGGGAAGCCGTGGGGAAATGCCGTTAATCTCTTCTGACTGCTGCGGCGCTGCATGTTTAGGGAGGGTGCCTACCGGGGTTCTCACTGCTGCGGGGGAGATGTGATTCTTAAGGAAAGTTCTCCTTTTAGAAAAACTGCATCCGTTGCAATCGAGAACCATTAGCTAATGGTAGCTTCATGCAGTCAGACACTTCATTTTACTTCTCCCAGGTTGTCTGAGCCCTGGAGGCCCTTCACAGAAGACAGATACTGACTCAATTCTGGCTCCAGTTTCACTAACTGTAACTCCTGTTAACCTCAACAAGCTCGGACAGGTATGAATTAAGTGTAATCTTACCTGCTGGAAGGATATCGTATATATTTTAACACAGAAGGGTTGTGTATTATTACACAGTGGAAAAAGAAAACCAACCCGGATAATTCCATTTCCTAGCCAAAAGGTGGAAAGTACTAAAATTAAGTAGAGGAAGTAATTCAATTTTCTGGTTACGAAACAGAACATTCTTGGTAGAATTAATGAATGAATGCCGAATCCTGGGCCAGTGTTTATAAATCAAATCTCCCAGTACACAGGTGGGAAGGGACAATAAAAAGCCTAATTCTACATTAGGGCCACCAAAGGAGAAGCTTCAATGCTGGCTTCTATTTTTAATAACCTTTAATCAATTCTATAGGAGCCATGGAGTTAGGGATGTGAATGCTGCCCTTCAGTACCCTGTTCTGAATGCAGAATGATTTTCACTGATTGCCAGTTTTACACTGGTATAAAGATCAGCAGAGCCCTACCCCAGGGAAAGCATTAACAGCTGTAGGTCAGCAATCTCCAAATCAGGGAAACAGTGAAACCTAGAAAGAGAAAAGCAAAGTGACTCAAGAAAGAGAAATTGTTGGGGTAGTCCAGACATTGTTTTCTTATCTTCAGCTAAGCTGGGGAAACAGATTTGTTGGTCCTGACAAAAAAGTCCTTTGTACACTGTAGGAGAAGGAGACCCTGGGGGACGGAGAACAATAGGCTTCCCTTGGCGCGGGGATTGATTACCTCCAGGAAGCGCATGTGGATTGCTCAGGGTGATTGAATTCCACTATTGCTTTTTCAGGATCATCTAATTATATTACAGACTCTATCATGGTCCTTTAACTGGCCACCATCTCTTTTACCACAGTAATGAAATAACCACAGCTTAAAATAATGGGTTTTTTTTAATTTAATTTTATTTTTTTAAAGTGGGCTGAACAGCCAGCACTAAAGCATCTTCCTTTTGGGCAGCAAAGAGAGCTACAGGGATGTGTTGTAACACCCCCGCGGCAGCGTGGTGCGGATCCCTCCCGCTCCCACGCTGCAGCGCTGGCTAAATCACGTTTGCGGGAGCCTGTGGGAGCAGGACAGCTCCGGGCTGCTCCTCACCCTTCCCTGCCAGCAGTGACACGCCGCTGACAGACACGCGAGAGGGGGGAAACAACGCTGGGTACCCACTGCCTCAGCGGTCGCACGGGCTTTGAGGGCATCACGGCCACTCAGAGCTGGAGGAGACATCACCGACGTAAAAGTTGCGTTAGTGAGGCCAGACATACCGGCAGATGCCACCGGCACGCAGGAGCCCCCTGCTCCTTCAGCTGGCCCATGCTGCTTTCCAAACCAAGGCAAACCTTTCTGAATTTGCCAGCAAAACACCGGGCTCGCGGCTCATCCTCACAAACCAGCTTCTTGCGAACCGCAGAATTAAACAGCCTGGTTTAAGAAAGCTTGCCGTTTCCCTTTTCCTCACAATATTTGGTTTTGGGGAGACGTCTGCCTGCCCCATAGCTGTGGCACTCGTGGAAGACCTTGATCGCAGGCATCCTGCGTTGCTGCCCTTCCCACCCAGCAGCTACCCGGCACACGGCACAAGCAGGCCCTCCTGAAGAACAAAGGAGGTTCATGGCTGTTTGCTTACAAACTTTTAAAAACACAACAGCAATTTATGGGAGATTTCCCTTTCCCGTCACCAGGGTTAGACCTGGAGGAAAGCTCTGGGCTGCTTACTGCAGTTATCTGTGGTTTATGTGTATGCAGCCCTTCCACGCTGAGCTACCAAGGAAATGTTTCCTGCAGAGATGCTGGGTTTTTTTTTTCTGAAAGTGATGAATTCCAGAGATCACAAAAGCTAGAAAACTCTCAGCAAAGAGCTTGTGGCTCAGGGAAAGAAAAGGCAGCTGCTGGGAGCACCTCTCCCTGCGGGGCCCCTGCCGTGACCTCCACCTCTGGCAGGGAATCGCCGAGGAAGAATGGGATTTCGGTGCACGAGCCAGCTCCCATGGGGAGGTCATCGAGAGCAGTGGCAGAGATGTTGGGGATGAGGAGGGGTCCCAGAGTTTTAAAGGTTTGTTTATAAAGACAGGGAAAGAAAAGGCAGCTGCTGGGAGCACCTCTCCCTGCGGGGCCCCTGCCGTGACCTCCACCTCTGGCAGGGAATCGCCGAGGAAGAATGGGATTTCGGTGCACGAGCCAGCTCCCATGGGGAGGTCATCGAGAGCAGTGGCAGAGATGTTGGGGATGAGGAGGGGTCCCAGAGTTTTAAAGGTTTGTGAATAAAGACCGTGGGAGTGGTTTACAAAAGATGCTTTACTAAAAAGGGAACTCAAAGTACTAGAAATTCCTCCCCACCATTGCTTCCTTGATATCATAGCAATACGTCACAATCTAATTAAATTGATTTTTTTCTGATCTTGTGCAAAAAAACCATTTGTGACTTTTACAGCCTGAAGGGCTGCCCAGTTTTTCTGTGACAGCAGAGATGGGATCCATGTGTAAACCATTCCGGCTTTCAAACTGACCTTTTGCTACAGTGGATTAAAATCTCCGCTTTATTTACAAACACCGTCTTACTGAATAAGCTATGGAGGCCTGTAACTGTTGATCGATGTTAAGGCCACCTGAAACATCAAAGCAAGGGCTATTTATGAGGAAGGATGGAAAAAACATGGCAACTTGCCTCTCTTCCTTTCTAGCCACGTGCAGCAGCGATGGCTCAATCAGTTCAGCTTCTGTGAGTCTATTTTAGAAGTATGGGTCGCAACTTTTATGGGCTGAAGATTAAATACCAAATGTGGTCTCGATGGCAGCAAGCACAAATCTTCTGATTCCTCAGAGCTCCAGTGCCGTTTACTTCTGTGCAGCGAATAAATACGGCAGCGCAGACCCAGGAGATGACGAGGAGGTTAGACCTGGGGTTTGAAGCATCAGGGTTGGATCGAACTCGAAGGCACTGCGCTAGCATAGCCCTCTGGGCTGTCTTACTCCAGCAATTAAAGTCACTGGCACAAGAAGGCAAAATGGCTTCAAAATGATATAAAATGCCTGCTGATTCCTAACTTTATGTTAGCTTTATCCCCTCAGCCCTAGGACCTAAATCAAAGATGTCCCCTTGAGATTGTCTCTCAGCTTTCCCAGGTTGCAGATCCCACAGATAACAAACACCTACCAGAATTTTTCCTCCATCAGTTCAGATTTTCCTCAGTCTCATTTGAATCAAAGTGGTTCGATTAGTTTTATTTAATTTTGTGGGCTTTTTTCTTCCTCCTTCTTCTTCTTCTTCTTTTTTTTTTTTTTTTTTTTTTTTTTTTTCCTGGTAGGTTGAAAAGATTAGAAGGAGCAACTCATTTTCCAGATAAAGTATTTCACTGAGCACTCTCTAGTCAAGAATTGGGATGCTTGTAATAGATTTCAGATTTCCACAGTAATTGCTCTCTATTTTTCTTGCAAAAAATCCCAAATAAATATGCAAACCAAAGCTATCAGTGGCTTAGGTTCTCATCAGAAACCACAAATAAGCATGCAGTTTATTCAGAGGAAACACATTCAGGAAAAACTTTCAGCTTTCAAAAAGGCTACAGAAGAGTGCAAAAGGAGAGGAAAACCAGCCACGGTTTCCTCTTGCTCCCACTCCTTTCATAATATTTTACCTTGACATTTGCCATTTAACAGATGAACGAGGTGCACCAGAATGGGAATATTTCCATTGATGCAAGAGGATGTGCACAGTCCAGAAGAATACTTTTGAGGGTGGTTCCTTTCTGTGTTTGGCTGCTGACCTCGGAAGACTATTTTCAACTGTGAATGACACTCAAATATAGCTTGCAGGATATGCTTAGCTAAATATAGTAACTCAGAGCAAAAAGGGCATTTTTATAGAAAGATATCAAGACATCAATTTCACCAGGCATGACAGCCTTTCAGCTTTGTTTTGCAATCAAGGAAAAGTTTGGACAGATTAGCTGGCAATCACATTCTTATGGTGTTGACCACTGGATGATAAGGTTACATGGTCTTGCTAGTTCCTTTCCTTGCCACATGGGCAAACAGCTCAAATCTGGAAGAAAAAAGTGCATTTCTGCTGTCAATTATGGGAGGGAGCTCAGCCTAGGAGACCTAGAGTTGGTTCAGAGCCTTCACCTCTGTCAAAAGTTGTTTTACTGTTTTTTTTTTTTTTTTTTTGCTTTCTAGAACCCAGAAGTAGATGTCAGATCCCCAGAATGGGCCTTCCCCAATTACTGTTGGGAAAAGCAGTCTGGTTTGCTTGCGGCCATAAGTCCCGTGTCACTTTGACCCTTGGTAATGTTCTCCCTCAAGCCCTCGCACTTTCTTGCACCTCAGGTCCCTCTCTTGGCTACATTATCTTCCTTTGAACTTAGGCTGTGCCATGGAAAGAGAAAATGAACCTGTAACCTCATGGAGTCAAAGAGGAGATACTCTGCCACACACAATTTCTTACAACGTTCTCCAAAAAATTAGCTATGTCCTTGTCTTGCGTTTTGAATTAATGCATTACCTTAAGTTCTATGTCTCCATCACGCATAAATGCATCTCTTCATGTGAAGACTACAGGCATTTTTCATTTTTCTATAGCAGTCCCAAGAAAAAAATCAAATTATAAGCCCAGAACATTTCGGTAATCTTCAGGTGAAGGTCACTCTTAAGTGCATAAAAGCAGAGCATTTTGTTTGCACGAGGCTATAAGCATATGCTTAACCTTAAATGAGTAAGTCCCGTAGAAGGAGGGCTCGTATGCTGAAAATTACAGATGGGCTGTAGGGTCTTGCTGTTTTGGGATCCTGGACCACAAAACACACAAAGGAGATCTGCTAAGCTTTGGATGAACCACAAGGGCAAATTTAATCTCCTCAGAAATGTGCAGCTGACTTGATACAGATTTTCTGGTGCACAGATCAAAGAAAGAGTTGTACACTGGGCCAGCATGTGTCTCCATGTGTGAAATAGATGGAGAAAAATGGAACAAATGTAAGGAAACAATGCATGGGGTTTCAATCTATGCAAGATTCCCTACATTTGGTAAACAGACTGCCTGTTGGCTAGCAGTGAGGACTGGGGAATGCAGGAATTCTGTTGCTGTCTTGTGGCTGCTTCAGACAACTCCCCAAAACAGCTACAGCTACTGGCCTGAGTAGTTTGCTGCCGACTTCTTTCGCCTCCTTGAAGAAAACGGGTTCTTTTGGCTTCCCGGGAGAAATGGTCAGGCAGAAGTGATTCCTATGGGAGAGGATAGGATGGCTTTTGCGTTCACGGTACCTGTACAGCAAAGATGGCACAGGACAGTCCAAAGGGCTGAGGGAATGAGGTGACAAGTTGTGTGGCTCTCTGAGGTTGCTGTTGACATGAAAAAAAGGCATCTCTGAGGCTGCTGATCTGTTTGGAGTGTCTCTGCTGTAGGCATGCGACATGCTGCCCTGCGCCTCGCACAAAGGAGTCGCAGACACACGCTCTCAGAATCGTAACTCCAGGCGACGCGGCCCGAGCAGCAGGATGGTTATATCAGCCTCTCTTCTCATCCCGGAGGAGACAGGGTGTAACTCTGTGCCTACCTGGACCTATCTAGGGATTAAAGTAACAGTGTTCGTGGAATAAATTAAGTGACAAAATAGAAATGTGCTCAGAGCAAGAATGTGAAGATTTGGTGTTTCTGTGAGCTGTCATAAACCAGGATTCTGTATCCTTCCCCAGACAGGGCCTTGACAGCAATCAATAACTAGAAAAATGAAGCTAATTGTTGGCAGCAGGATTTAATATCTCTTCAATACAGTACTTTGTTTTATTTCTGCGTCTGGCTGTCATCTGCTAGGACAAGATCTGGGAGAAGTGAAACAAAATCCTATTTTCATTGCGTCTTCTACAGTAGGAGCAAGTCTGTTTTGCACCATGGGAGGAGATTGTACACTCCACAGAATAACTGCTCTGTCCTCTGTTTATGCCCCATCCCCAAATTCTTGAATTCCTCTAAAAGGTTAAATATAGTTCTGCTTTGACCTGGAAAACAAGATATGTCTAACGGATTTTTAAGGATTAACTTTTCTAAGGTGCATTATTTAACTCATTACTTCAGTGCTCAGCTGAACTGTCAGACTTGGTTGCTGTTGCGACACTCGGAATAAACTCCAATTAGACACAACAGATGCTGCTGGGGAATCGGACATAAATCAGGTAGCGCCGAGCACCGCAGGTAAACGGTCAGATGAAGCAACACGTATGCTCAGGGGTCCCCTGCCACGCTGCATGACTAGACATGAGGAGATTTGCCGGGAGGTACGTGTGGTGGGCCAGCAGTGAGGTGTAGATGTCAAATTCTCGGCACAGTTGCCTTGCGACGTGAGGAGACACCAAGCAAAGCCCTCAGCTTTGTACAAAGGCAGGGACTGTCTTAAGGGCAAACACAGCAGTGCCCGGCTTTCTGCCGGCTCCGTGGCAAACGGCTGGCTCCTTCTGCAAAGTCACAACAATTTCCTTGCGTGGGTGAGGTGCTGGCGTTACCAGTACGAGACGGCAACAAGTGGCACAGAAGCACTTGCTTCTTCAAAGCAAAACGGGATCGGAGAGTCAGCAGCTCCTCTGCACAGAAATGACACTGTGCGTTATTCTGGCTACGAAAAAGGGGCTTCAAAGCCATGCTTAGGGCACGCAGGGAGGGGTGATGCCCCCGTAATTGAGGCTGGTTTACAGAGCTGTGCAGGACCTTTTTGTTCTGAGTGTTTAAGGGGGCAATCCCTGCTTAATCCTAGACTCCGTTGTAATTTTCAAATTACCAGTTCAGACTGTTTGTTCTGAGACTTCCAGGACTCCATATTACCTTTTTTTTTTTTTTTTTTTTTCCCCTGTAATTTTGTATTCAGCCCTCATCTAAAATGTCACTGTAGGAATACGTAACATATTACCTGCTTTACAGCACTGGGTAATCCCAGCTGTCCTCCCGCAGTCCTGCAGTATGTTGAGGTCTCTTCTCATGGTGCACGTGAGCAACAGAGCAAGTAAGCACACACTTATCCAGGATCCGGTGTTGGAGGTTCAAGACTTACTCACTTGAGTAGTTTTATACATGAGTCCTCACTTTAAAATAAATTCCTAGTCTCAAAGAAGTCCTGCTACTGCAGACACTAATACTAATCAATGCCACTAGCCCTAACCATTGTCAGCAACAGCCCTATCTGGAATTCAAGAAGTGATAAACAGATATTTTCCTGTTTCATTTACAAAGTCTCCCCTTCCCCCAACAGGAAAATGTATGTTTAGTAAATCCCTCTGATGACGTGAAGCACTTTTTATTGTTTGAGTTAAATGAATGTCATAGACTTAATTAGTTACACATTTCCCTGGCAGGAAATGGGAAGTCATTAAAACTACCACATTAAAATATCCCTCAGTTACTGCTTCTTTGCAGATGATTTCAATTTTTTGCTCATCTGCCTTTTCCTGTTGAGCGGTTTCAGCAGAGGTGTTTGGGGAGCCGCAGAGGGTGAACTTCTGCACCAGAGAAGTGCTGTTTGCAGGTGCTGCCACGCGTGCCCACATCTCCCCGGGCCCCGCGCGCGTCCCGGCCCTCCCCGTACCAACAGGGACTGTCACTCCATGCTCCCTCCATCCCTTCTTACCTCCCTCCCTTTAGTATCTCGGTTCCCCTGTTCTATGGTCCCTAACTCGCCCCAGTCTGTGCCATTCCTCTGCCTCCAGAAGGAAATCCACACCTATTTCCAAAACCCCGAACCGCTGGACACTTGTGTGCCCGCACCCCTGCGATTCTGGCCCTCCGGGGTGCTGCGCTCTCCTGTCACCTGCAACTCAACAGGTAACATTCAGCCTTTCAGCTTATGGTAGTGTCTCCATGACAAGAATAAGCAAGGAAATAGAAAAGGCACAAAGAAAGAGGCTGAGCGGACAGAAAGCCTTTTAATTTGTGCGAGTCCAAAGCAATATGCTCGGAGGATAATGAGTATGATGTACTGCTCATTTCAGTTGAGGGCGAGGTTCAAATCAGCTGAGCCATTTAATTAATGAATATACTTAAAAGAAGGAATAGAGGGATAAAAATCACTGAGAGGTACAATTATTTTGACAGATGCTGCAAATAAGGTCCTGTAGCTCCTCATGGAAGGATTGAACTGAGGTAATTGTAATGCAGAGATTCTACAAACACGCTCTTTTGGGGGACACTTTTGCCTTAATGGTAAGGGCTGGAATTGTTCCTTCACCAAGACTTCATTCAGGGACTTCTGAGACCTCATCAAAAGTCGAAAAGTGTTGCATTATACTATCATGGACTAAATGGGGCAAGAATGACCATTGCAGTTTGCATTAGTGAGCTGAGGCAGGACCTTAGCATAGGACTGTTTGCTTGAGCTCCTCCTCATATTGTTGTCGAACACATGAAAGGCACATCCAGACACGCGTGTGGCCCACGCCATCCCAGGGCCGGTGGATGCTGTAGTACCTCCGTGGTGTCACGGTCTGACAAATGAACAAGGGCAAGGGCTCGTGCCCTTGTCAGAGGTGATCACTGAAGTTCTCTAACTCTCAGCAGACTGAGAACGGCCCATCTGGAGAATCAAACTCTTCCTCAAAACAATTATCCATGATTTATGTCATCTCTAGCTTTTAATCCTTTTCATCAGTCAAAACACATTTTTTTTTCTTTTTTTTTTCAGAGTACCCTAGATTGTTAGACAATGATCAGAATAAATCCTTAAATTCCCTGAAATCCACCTGCTCTGAGATTCTAGCTTTAAACTCAAAGGCTTGCTTTGTGCAAGTGTAAACTGTAAGCTTCTGCAGTGGGGGCCTAGAAGTCAGCTGAAACTTTATTGAGAAATTTGCCATTTGAGGATGAATATAGAGGGAAATGTTCATTTTGAGTGAGGCCTAGTTTTGTTTAGAAATCAAAGCTGTTTACACAAACTCTTTGCTGCTTAACAGCTATGGCTAAATCTCTTGTAACCCCACACAGCATTATCACACTGGTTTGAGTAAGGTACTGGAAGCTGCAAACTCACATTTTCTAATTTCAGAAACTTGTTTACTTTCTCATTTGAGAGCATCCCGTCTTTTCTGATACTTCGTTTCTTCCATTTCCAGTTACTATCGACTCTTCCTTTACTTCAGGGCTATCAAATATTGCAAAAGATGAATTACACGGAAATAGATGTTTGGTAGTTTGTTAATACTACTCAGCTGTAACAATCCAAAAAGCATTCTAAAGACTCTGAAAGACACTCAGAAAAACAGGTAACATCCATTTAATTTATTTTAGTGATGCTGTTAGTGTCATCCTCAAATATCATAGCATTTTCTCTTCTTTTAAAGGCTTTTGAGCATCTGACTGCAATTCTGTTAGCCATTTTGCTGCAACTGTTGATTTAACTTGAAAAGATGAGTGTTTTTATTGTGCACAAAATGTCACAATAGAAAGTCGTGCTCCAGAATACAAGGATCGTCCCACTGCTGGAAGCATGGCACAGCACTGCCAACCGGGACTGGCCTGGGGGCTCAGACCCACTTTAGAATTAGACTGGGGGATGACTTTGCTGAGACTTTCTAAATTAAGATATTGCAATGTTCATGTGTATGATGCTTTCTTAATAGGAGGAAGAAGATGTACAGTCTTTGCTGCTTAAATACAGTTGCCCACATCATGACTTGTGAAAACATCTGGATATGCAAGCTGAGATTAAGGGGCTATCTGAGCACCCCTGCTTCCGAATGGCAGTTGGTACATAAAGTCCCACGGCGTGGAGATTGGGACCTCAGTGACATCTGGGTCCTTAGCCACAGCTCAGCTCTACAGATTGGTTCCTGTTTTGCTGCACTACTTGCTGGTGTGGACACTACGAGGTACCCGGGACACTATTTTTCTGCCTTTTACGGCATTGATTAATGTCAGCTAAAAGCTTTCCACTGACTTTCACATCTCATTGACGATGTCTGATTCAGATTTGTCTCCAGAGACATAAACCACATGTTCTACAGAAGAAAATGGGACAGATGAAAGGCAATGGGATTTATTTTTATCACATACCGGTTCTTCTAAACGTATAACCTGATATTGATGTACTGCCATTTTTACCACTGAATATCCGTTTGAGAATAGAAGACACTGCACAGACATTAGGAGACCTCTTAACATCGGCTGGATATATGAACTGCTTAAGACATAGGAAAATTGCACGGCCTCTCCTACATTAAAAGAAACATCTATCCATATTTCAATGATAACCAGAAGCAGTACACCTGTAGCAGTTACAGTCAGTTACTGGACTAACACAATACCATAAAAATCCACTTAGGATACATTTCTACAACAGCCTTTACCCTTTCTCACGAAGCAGTCACACTACAGTTGAAATGAAAGGACTGTTCTTCCGATGATCATGCAGTGATGTTCCACAGTTGAGTGTTTCAAGTATTGTCACGTTCAGCAATCTTTCCTTATAAACAGTCGGTACAAATGAAGGGGAATTACTGAGCAGGTTTGTAATTAGCCACACGAAGCACTATGTATTCCTTCAACTGATGATGTGAACAAGCACTCAATTATATTCAGAGCATAACCAGAAAGAAAAAATCATGATGTACACGTAATACAGGAAAAGCTCTTCAGAAAGAGCTCGTACGAAACAAAATATTTACTAATTCTCAGAGAAACCTACTGGTGGGAGATGTCTGACTTCTGGCATCACCAAGGAAATACCCTCTTACAAGCTCCTTGGAGCTGATGTGGACTTTCCAAGAATATTCTTAAAGTTAGTCCTAACCTAACACATCTGCTCTTCAAACTAATGCTCCTCTGCTTCTCCAGGTTCCCTCATCACCCTACACAGCCAGCAAGGAGAAGCTGCTTGAGCCTCTCCAGGTACAACATGGGAGCAGCTGGGAGGGACACACTGAAACCTGGACACAGAAAACCAACAAAGGCGGCAAACACACTATGGTGCCATGAAAGACACCTAATTATATCCTTTTTCATCTGCAGTTAACCTTACAGGTGAAGCAAGAAGGTACCTAGTCCAAAACTGCTGGTGAAAGAGAAAGGCAAAAAGCAGCTAGAAAAATCTCCTTCGTTGCAGTGCTGCCGTGAGCAAAGAGGAAAATCAAGAAGCCAAATCCGAAACGCTCTGTACCTGCCCTATTAGCCTGACACGTCATATGTGTTGTCACTAACGGCAAATTCAGTTTATACCAACAGGCAGGCATTTGGGCACACGTTTGTTAATCCACACTGCAGTTTTAAAGCAAAGTTTCAGCATCTTAGGGAAGAGAAAAATAAAAAGAAGTGGAAAATATGTTGCTTTAGAAGCTGAGGATTTGGAGAACTTCTGTTTGCAACAAAGTGCAGAAATAAACTTCTTGTAGATACTGCCCTCATGCTGCCTTTTAATTGAACTACATAGATCAAGGAGTGCTACAGAGAAGAGAAAAACAAACCAGTGAGGAATTTAAATGAGTTTTAGGAAGAAATTTGGAAACTTGCAATCAAGCCAGGACACAGTTGTAAATATCGCAGATCTGAGTAGAACAATATAATGGATTTTCACATATCATAGAATCATAGGATAGTTTGGGTTGGAAGGGACCTTTAAAGGCCACTAGTCCAACCCCCTGCCATGAGCAGGGACATCTTCAACGAGATCAGGTTGCTCAGAGCCCCGTCCAGCCTGGCCTTGAATGTTTCTAGGGATGGGGCTTCTACCACCTCCCTGGGCAACCTGTGCCAGTGCTTCAGCACCTTCAGCGTAAAAAACTTCTTCCGTATATCTAGTCTGAATCTCCCCTCTTTTAGTTTAAAACCATTACCCCTTGTCCTGTCACAGCAGGCCCTAGTTTTTCCCCATCTTTCTTACAGGCTCCCTTTAAGTACTGAAAGGCCGCAACAAGGTCTCCTCAGAGCCTTCTCCTCTCCAGGCTGAACAGCCCCAACTCTCAGCCTGTCTTCATAAGGAGAGCTGCTCCAGCCCTCTGGTCATCTTCGTGGCCTCCTCTAGACCTGCTCCAACAGCTCCATATCCTTCAAATGCTGAGGCCCCAGAGCAGGAGGCAGCACTGCAGGGGGGTCTCACCAGAGCGGGGCAGAGGGGCAGAATCCCCCCCTCGACCTGCTGGCCACGCTGCTCTTGGTGCAGCCCAGGGCACGGGTGGCCTTCTGGGCTGCCAGCGCACATTGCCGGCTCATGTCCAGCTCTTCACCCACCAGTACCCCCTAGTCCTTCTTGGCAGGGCTGCACTCAACCCCTTCACCCCCCAGCCTGAAGATGCCTGTGCAGATCATCCCTCTCAAGTCAGATCCCACATTCTTTACTTGTTTCTCATATGTGTTACAGATATTATTATGGATCCCTCTTGGGTAAGCCCCCACTCTTATCATAACATCCATATATGGATATATATATGGATAACACCTATATGTGTAACTCCAGCCAGGACTGCCTGGGATGTCTGGCTTTTATGTGAACCACTGAGCCTTTCTCATTTTGGACTGAAGATTCTTCTTCTTAAACCCAAAACCACATTCTTAAAAGACTCAGTCTTCAAAGAGGGCTGGCCGGCTCCCGGAATAAATAATTTGGTTATAGGCAGGCACTTCCAAACATTTTACCCACAGTGAAAGGAAAGCACTATGTTATATTTTCTAATAAACTATTCACTGCTACGACAAACTTTTTCAGTCTCAAGGTCAGCTCCCTCTCCCCACCTCCTTCCGCCTTGCCTAGCTGTTTCATTCAACAGCTGCCTCTGCTTGTCACTTTGAGTGTAATGATCTGAAAAGCAAATAGTCACTATACCTGCCCAGTGCTATGAGGCCTGAGCTTTACCTAGAGATCCCAGATGCTACCAGATAATAAATAATTATAATCATCTCCAGAAGAGTCCAAAATGCAACAAGCATAATTTGAGTTCCACTGAAGACAATGGGAGATTTGCCAGAAACTTCAACGCTGGCAAGATTTCATCCAACATTTCTTTCACATTAGATTTAATTAGTGGTCAGTAATGAGGCACTCTTAAAATTCTCCACATCTGGGGAAAGAGAAACATGATTAGATTAGAGTGTACAGTTATAATTCACAAATTGGATTGTTAGAACTAGTTTTTCTCTGCTTTTTTTTCCCCCTTCTTTGCCAGGAATAACACAATTAAAGTCAGCGTTTCCACACATAATTCAGCCAGGAATGACTAAAGTAAGGTGGTTTTGAAGAAACTTGCTGCAGGGTACTGAAACGGAGGCCTAATTTAGGGCTCTTATTTCAGATTCTATGAAAGTCAGATTACTTCACATATGGTACTTTACAGAAGATTACAAATTAACCACAAGTCATCCATGAACATGCCTTCAGATGGAAAATACATCAAGAGGAAATTAGTAAAAAAGTAAACACATCTTCTCTTCCATCAGGTTAATGAACACAGACCATTTTTCTTGCCAACAGTGTCCTCAGCTGAATCAAATGAAGTTGTGCTCCTGGGAAATGAGTACCCCTCAGAAAATCACATCTGTGAGTACACCAGAAATGTCTCTGGTCTTAAGACAGGACCCACAGAAGCTAATGTGGTGACACACATTCTGCAAGGCCATGCCACACCACTGCCTGCTCAGTCCAACTCATGGACTGGCTTAGCCCTAACAGCAAGGCTAGTTGAGCCTTATATTCATTTCTCACAATGCTGAATTCCCACTTGATTTACTGAGTCTTCCAGACCTCTTCTCTGAGGACCTCCAGGTATAGGAAACTGAATATTTTCTGACACTGAGCTGCAATAAAAATGTATGAATACACAGCCAGAAGAAGACGTTGCATTGGAGTTACAGCAGTGGTTGCTCCAGAGAAGGGATTCTGGTCAGCATCCACCTCAGGGCTCTGCAGGTCCATGCAGGGATGTCCATGCACTAGGGAAGGAATAAACAACAGTAGAGTTGCACGGCTGGTATGAAAGGTACATGGGATAAGCCCAACAAGAAGGTTGCACACATTCGAAGAAGAGGGAAAACGGGGAGATAAACAGAGGAAGTTTAGAAATCTGGTATGTAATTTTCATATTTCTTGGAAAGAAAATACAAACAAACCAAGTTTATTTATACTTGAGGATTCCATAGGAAGCTGTTTCCTTCATTTCCTAAGCAAGAATTTTCTTGGTCATGTCAACCTCCTCTAACATTCCACGTCAGAAAGACTGGAAGCTGAGCTTGCCATAATATGGCGACATTAACCCAAAGTCAGACACTAGCAGTAATAATGGCTGGAAATGTGGGTTTTATTTCCATTTGCTTTCCTGAGTAAGTGTTCCCTGATTTTCATTAACATTTGGAAGAAATCGTGCTGACTCCAAACCGATTAGAAGGGGAAGCCAGTAAATGTACCATGGATTATGGGATCACTGTCTGGATTAAGCTGACCAGAGAATGGCTACAACCTTCACTTTCACAAAATACAATAGTTTCCATTGGTGAACGCAAACGAGTGAACAGCACAGTTACGGCTATATTATTTTATCCAGGACTATTTCTTTCACTTCCCAGAGGATTACTACTTTTGCTTAGAATAATAAGCAATAAAAATGAGTGGGCTGTAAACCCCAGTGATCTGGATGGATTTACCCCCAACCTGCTTCAAAACAGCTAATGTTTATGATCCCTGGTCATGGATGACAAAGATAACGGACCACGGCCAGAAGTCTGCTGCAGTCCCGGGAAGGACAGACACACACGGACTTCCACACTCACGGGATGCAGAAGGATGGCAGTCTCGGAGGAAGGCAGTCTTCCTCGGAGAAAATTCCCATTTTAAGAGCGTTACCCCCCTTCAAACATCCTTTGCTATATCTGTGGGGGTGTGGAAAAATGGTGTTCATTTCACTATACAGCCTAGAACAAGAAATATTGACTTTCTAACCACACTTTTACTCAGTTAAAACCAAAATGAGCAATGACATTCATCACAACTGTAGGATCAAATGTGATAAATCGCCCAGTGCCTTAATTTCCACTTGAAGGTATCATATTTTCATCCTCATCAAGATATAACCATGCATGCCTACCAATGTCACATCCACGGAGGAAAAAAAGTCGACCTTACATTTTACACACAATCTGAGATGCTGTCAGTGATGCTAAAGAAAACTGTGTAGGTTATTTAACACCCTCAGGCTCCCACACAATTTATGTGAGTAAATTGGCATCTCTGAAATCTCACTAAAACCGTAGAATAGTGCTTGATCTTGTATAAGCTTTTTTTCTGCTTAAGAAGTACTTAAGAGTAAGTTTGCAATGAAAAGACTCACCTCACTTCTCCAAAATGCTTCTGGAAACATGCAGCCTTCAGAAAACAACGTGATACTTTATGCTCTGAGACCGATGAGCAGCCAAGCAAATGTTATTCTAGTATTCCATGTTGCTGCTAGAAAGCAGCGCTCTGGTACGCAGACTTCCTTAAATTCTTGACTGCCATGGTAAATTTGGGGTCTCGATACTTAGATACACCACAAATCACATCAAACTGTGCAGGACAAATAGAAACGTACTTCTGAGAAAGCCCCCCATGTGTATATAAAGTTTCTCCCTGTATAGAACTGATACATATTCATAAACCGTAAGCCATTCACTCGGGGAATGTGGAATATATAACCTGTATGCATTACTGCCTTTCTCTTTCTCGGAACCTGCAGCACCCTAAGGAGCTGTATATATAATTTTACGGATTTGATAATATTATATTACAGAATTGCACTCTGTCACTGTCTGGCCAGGCTGTATGATCCAGAGGCACTGAATCTCAGCAGAGCCTATTTCTGTTCCAAGCGGAGGAACAGAGCTGTTAAAAATTAAGTGGTGTCGGTGTACCAGCCTTTTCTCAGCATCCAGGTCTGAGAACAGAGATGTTTCCCTCCAGCAGCAGGGCAAGGAGTCTGAAACTTGAACAATTGCTTTTTTTTTTTTCTTCTCCAGGATTTTTTCACTCCAGCGTAAGAGCATGCCTCTCTTTCCAGTTCTTCTTCACTCCTCAGAGGGCAATCACCTCTTCGAACGGAAGCGATGCCAAAACTCCTGGGAGCAGAAGCATGGCCCAAAAGAATATAAATCCTTCTCCCCACTTTCTCTCTTAATCTCCACTAAATCCCCTTACATTATGCTGAATTAGATAACAGGGAGGGCATTAATATTTCTGCAGATAAGAAATAAGCTGCCCTAAGTTAAACAGCCCCTATTATTTATATCCATATGAGCAACAATCGCGGTTTAGAAGCTGGTGGCTTCCCTAGCTTTTTTTTTTTTTTTTCCTTTTTTAATGCATTTGCATATTTCAAATAAACTTATGAGGCTGGGGACAGAAGTTATTAGAGTAATGGGAAAAGCCTGACAGAAAAAAGCGGATCCAGAACATGGATTGAGGAATATTACATAACTATAAAATGTCTCCCAAAAGCAAGTGAATAGTGCCCTGAATTTGCGGAGATGACATCATCACCTCCTAAGAACTTAATTCCCACAGATCCATTGTATCTTCTTATTATTTACAGGGAAAGCACTGAGTGAGATTGTCTCCAAACTGCACGCTGCGTGCAGCCATTAGGCTGAGGAAGTGCTGTCGCCTCTCACGGCTTCAACAACCGGGTTTGTGGGCTTCTCTTTTCTTCTCGGGGCCACTGAGGTGTGGAGCTCCTTCACATCCACCTCCTTCTGCAGTGGGGGAGTTGACTGTTGTTCATGGCTAGGGCTTTTTTGAGCAGCACTCACCTGTCAGGAGAGAGTATTTGAATGAAGGTGGAAAAGGATCTTTAAATCTTTTGTCCAAGCCACAAAGAACGGAGAGATGCGGTGCTTGAGGGCATGGTATAGATGGACTTGGCAGTGATGGGTTAACGGCTGGACTCGATGATCTTAAGGGTCTTTTCCAACCTTGACAATTCTATGATTCTATGATTCTATGATTAAAAACTCAATTAGAAAAGTACATTTTTTTTATTCTCACCCAAGCTGAGAGGTTAGTCTGAACTGTAAGTACAGATGACACAACCCCATGGAAAATAAAAATCATTGCAGGAACTGTTGATGAAACAATTACCAAATAAACTGCCTGAATCTTCATTTCTGAGGTGCAGGTCTGGTTGTCCGGCAGTTAGATTAATTAGATTAATGGCCAGTGCTTAAATGATTCAACAGAATATTCATTTACCATTGGTTAACACATACAACAAGAGCTGGATGAGAAATTCCTTGTACCTATCAAAATTAGCAAGATCTGGGCAAACTACCTGTAGTAATTTCTTTGATGAATGAAACTTTTCCACCTTGGCAGAGGGCACATGTTGTCATTTTTCTGAATGTGTTTATTATTTTAAATTGTTTGTTCTATCATTGTCTCAGCAAATGAAGGGGAATAGATTGGTAGGAAATAAATACCAGTGGCTACTCAAGCTGTATGTTTAGTCACCCAAAGTGCACAATTTTCTGCTCCTGAATAGGAATCTATTCTTCCCCTGCAACATTTGCTAAGCGTTTTCTTGCAAAACAGAACACTTTTGTAAATAAGCATAAAGAAGAAACAGTATCAAGCAAAAGAAAGGTTTCCCAACAAGATTATTTCGTATTTTTCTTTCCGTTCAGCTAGCTACTACGCTGGGTAGTCCTGCTGACACGTCTCATTTCAAGCTCTGAAATGCATCCACCACTCTCAGTCTATTCTATGCACTGAGGTCTTCCCCCACCCCCCCCGCAAAGTCACTCCCATTGTCAAAGAAATGAACCTGCAAATTCCCTGTTAGCCTGCAATTTCAATAACCTCAATAATAAATCCAGCTGCAAAGATTTCACAGCATCAGGCAGGGAGATCACGTTAATAATTTACATCTATAGTGTTTAAGCCACATAAATCTCTGCGGGACCGATTCCGTGCTCAGCGCTGGCGTCCAACGTTGCTACGCAAGGGAGCACAAAGTCAGCCGAGCAGGGGAAGGGGCCTCTCCCTCCCCCCTCCCCAGGGAATTCTGGCTATATAATCGATTTCTGCCCAAGCCCCGGCGAAGTTTTTTGTGTAGTCAAGTGAAGAAATAGCCTGACAGACTGCTCCCGGTGTCTAATCCTGCAAATCAGGACCAATAATCGTCTTAACTGTTCAGCAGATCTATTTTTAATGAGTGCCACCCACTATCTGACTTTCGGCTCCCGATTCCAGATGTGAAGCTATCGGCTGGTGGCTAATACTGGACTTTCACTGGGACTGTATAATCCGTCGGGATTATTCAGTGAGACGCTTCCCTCTTCTTCTTACATAACCAAGGGGACCTTTCTTATTTATCATCAGAATTGAATGTTTTCTAAATTCAGGCCAGAAAAGCTGTTCTTTAAATTCACCCACTGTACACTGATATTTATCTATTTATAAATACAATATACTGAACTGAGATAATTAGTCTCCTAACTTCAGGGCTTTCAGCTTTTCAATAATAGTTGCAATTAATTCTCAAATAATAATATATTTAACTTTTCACTAGATTCGAAATGTCCTTGGGAAAAACACAAAAACAAATCAACAAAACAACAATTTTAATCACAGCCCAAACCTTATATAACTCTTCGGGATATGATTCATAGTACAATTGCATTGGATGACAACTGCATTTTGAAAGATACACACACAGACGTTAATGTTGTCTGCCAGAATATCCATTTCTTCGAAACATATAAACTGTCACTGCCTGCCTTTGACTGAAGCAAGAAATCTGTCAATGTTTTTAAGTTCAATATGAAATACCTCCGTTGCAACAAGAACTGAGTGGGAAGATTTTTCCTGTTCCCTGAAGAACTTGTAAGATTTTGGAAGTGTTTCATGTTGTGCATCAGGACAATCTATCAACACTTTGAAAATCTTCAAGGAACAGAAATCGGATTTCTTGTCATCGGTTCTGTGCAGCTGAAAAAGTTTCATTCCTGTAATTTGAAAACATTTTGGTCCTATTTGAAGCATTTACACTTTTTTTTTGAGCTAGAGATATGACCTAAAATATTGAAATGAAAAATTAATGCCTTTTAGAAAACCACCAATTTTCTTATTTTGAAAATTATTTTAAAAATAATTAAAAATTAAGCCAAGAAATTCCTTTAAAAATTTGCCATTTACCAAAGGAAAAATTCTAATAATTTCAGGTAAGAGCTTCTCAGGGTGACTATTTCTTTAGGAATCAATAGGCCTGTGGACTCAGTTACCTGTTTTACAGTGTCTGAATTAAAATAGCCAACTTGAATAAGAGCCAAGGAGAACTACTGCACCTTGGCATTGTGTTACCGGTGCAATATCCAGGGGAAGACAGGGAGGGCAGCTGGCTGTGTTATCCATTTATTGAAGCAGACATATGTTTCTACCCAGGAATCTTACAAGTATTAAATATTCCTCACGGTTTAATTAAGGAAAATACTGCTACATGTTTGTATTGGATGGAAATTGGAAGTTTACAGAGACAAAAGCTGTCCCCATTTTGACTGTAATGTTTTTGGCTTTTGCTGTTACTCTCTAAAATGTCAATCTAAAAAAAGTGGGATCTTTTCTTTACAACTTTTCTAAAAGAAAATATTTCTTTAAAACACCCACTCAATAGATAACCAGAAGAGTAAGAGCCAAGGGGTTTCACAAATAAAGCATTAATGAAATCTATGTGTCTGGGTTTGGCTTTTGTAATTGAAAACGGAAAGCATTTCTGTGATTTCTTGACTGCACCTATACCCTGTCTTTCCTTCACACCTTCCTTCCCATTCTGCCCTACCAAGTACTTCTGCAGCGACCTGCACGTGGCTGACGCCAGCCACGGCAAAGAGCCCGCAGAAGCTGGACACGTGCCCTGCCTGTCCAGAGCTGCCGTCAAAGCTTCGTGCCTCAGTCAGTGGTTCCCCAGCCAGCCCGGGGACACAGACTGGGTGACTGCAAAAATGTGTTTCCCAGGAAACCACAAAATCCTGAAAATGCAATATTGCTTCAGGAAAATCATTCATTCGGTGCTTTAACTACTTCCTTTAGATTTAATTTGGTCTCAATGACAATATATTCAATTTTGACTCTTTAAGTAGAAAAATCCCCTCATTTTACTTTTACCTACATTTTTAAAACTACATCACATATAGTTCATAGGACTTAGGCAAAGATACAACTAAGGTTGCTGGCAGGGATGGAGATGGACATTTGATCTCTTGACCTTCTAGACCAGCATTTCAACCTTCATGTAGATGATTAATTTGAGATCTTTTTCATAAATCCTGTGGTTCTGGTTAAAAGTTCAGGCTCTGTGATTATCATGTTTCAGTGATTGCAAGGGATTTCAAATCTATGGCGTGTATGTACCAGCTACCACAAATTAGTCACGCAGCTAAATGCAATGAGATTGCTTTGCGTGCTTTGTCCTAGATTGTCTCTACATTACAGAATTGGAGATTTTTTTAACTTGTACATTTTTTAAAACATTTGGTTAATTTTGAAAGGTCATGTAAAATGGTTTCCCATGCTTTGCATTTAATGTCATTTGAGCACAGGCTGGAACAAACAATTATGAGATGCAGCAAGAGATTATGGGTGTGCAATCAGTGCCTGCTTAGCAAGTCTGGCCTGGGAAGAGCTGGAAGCAGACGCCACGACTCTTGCTGTTACGGTGCTGTCTGAATGAGGTATCATATACAATAATATCCTTTGTTACTGTAGGACAATCCCTAATGGATGGAATCACTACATCACTGTAATCTGATTTAAAATGAGAAATAGCCATAAACATCTGGTGCATCACCGTCCAGTTTGGCTTTACTAAACTCCTGGGTGCATTGCGACGAAGAAGCCACCGTCTGTTGCAGAGGTCTTGCCCTTTCCATCTTCTGTGCTTCTACTGACAACCTCCAAGAACAAGCAAATCCATAGAATGACTTGGAAGTAGAGCAGGACTAAGACCAGAGCTCAGTGGAAGATGTCACTTTTCACGGTAGGTCAAAACATCCATGCAGTCGCTCACAGCTACCCACATACTCCCACATAAATCCATGAGTGTACTTGGAGAAGCTCCAGCTGTGGAGCCATCCCACAAACACCTGTGCTATTGCTACACTTCTTCCTCCAAAGGATCATGGCGATATGGGTCATACTGGGAGGAAGGTAATTGACTTCTCTGAGCTAAGAGGGGACAAGAGAAGACTGTGAATCCGCAGTATGAAATAGGAATAAAAGCAACTCCACTTGCTGTATATATCAGCACGTTCATGTCATCTTCTGGCTTATTTTTCTACTGTGAAAGAAAATAAACTATAGAAGATCCATCAGCAGCTTCTTCTGGCTGCTTCCACCTATGCTGTTATAAATACCATGGATTTGAAGAACGCATAATATTTAATGACCTTCCCAGTCAGGCTCCAACTCCAGTGAAAATCACGGGTGAGAGTAGCAAGTAGCAACATAGACCACTTTTGGGCTTATGGAAGACCCTTTGCCCTGACTGGCCAAAGATTTTCCCCAGAGTTTTAGTGCAGCCTCAAACATTCATTCTGATCCTGGTGTTTTCATTTTCCAGTGACTTTTGCCAATGATAGACCACAAAAAGTAATCAGGGGCATTACACTGTAAAAAGAAAAACAACCCAGACAAACTCCTTGGTAAACGTTCTCCTAACAAAACCCCTGTTACCTATAGACTAAATTAAAAATAAAACACATGATAGAAAAAGAGAGAAAGGAATGAGTCACTTGCCTTCGCCGTTTGGCTTCTCGTGTACTGGCTGTATTGTGCAAAACATATTATTCATATCCCCCTCCCCAACATTTCACTTTCGCGGACCTAAGGGCCTTAGGAATTCAGCCGACAGTTCTCACACAGTTGTTTCAGTCTTAAAATCTAAGTAAATTTACGTACATAAGCCAGTGACAGACTGGACTCTTACTGTGTAGACAGAAGAAATAATCAAGTACAGGGCAGTAAATCCCAGACACCCATGTGACTTTACTGCCAAAGAAACCAGTCGGTTTCTTAAATTACACAGAACATGTCAACAAATAGCAATAACGTAGTGAACTATGGCATGGAACGGCTTGATCCCTATTTTAACACAGTGCTTGGCTTGTCCAGCTTGGGTCTAATCTTCTTTCATCTTTGCGGTCAGAGATAAAGGAAATGCAAAGTTGGCATGAGTCCTGCAGAAAGATTTCGGGGGCAACAGAGATGTGTTTCATCTCTGTTTCATATCTCATTGCGTATTTCTTTGGCAGTTAAGTGGGACCAGTTGTGGAGGGAGGACATTTTTCCTTCTAGTCTTTCAGAGGCTGATTCTTTATAAAATAAGGTCTGTTTACATCCGTTACAGCTCCCTGACCGGTGGCACACAAGTTAGCACATCCATACCAGTGGCTCCGTGCTGGGAAAGGCTGCTGCAGCGTGTTGATACCAAACTCACCCTCCCTTCCCGCTGATGAAGTCAAGGAGACGGGACTCTGCTCCCTGCTATGTACTTTTTCTTAATTACAGTGAAATCCAGACTGCAACGTTTTATATGTTTCAAATGCCACCTTACAGAAACCCTGCCTGTGTTAGTTAGCACAGGCCCCCCAAACCCTGTGGAAGACATCTGTCTTGTGTAGATGATAAAATATAGGAAAGGTAATGTTGTGCAGCTCAACCTCCTTCTCCGTAGAGGTCGGGGGCCTCTCCCAGAGAAGCTGCCTCTCTTCCCGATCCCGGCTATGAGCAGGGAATCGAAGCTGATCTTAGCAGACCGATCTGTGATGAGTATCTCAGCCTGAGAAGCTCTGACTGCTGAAATAGGTAACAAAGCTCTCAAGAGCTTATTGAAGCCAAATCTGACCCCAGTTCATGATTTTCCAAGTCTAGGGCTGTTACATTTGTCCATGATACTTGTCAACATGAGACAGTTTCCCACAGATGAAGCATTCAGCCAACAGACCCACCAGACTGGATTTACCTAGGTAACTTTTGTTCTCTTCTGGATAAGCGTGTGAAATAATAGATGAGCAGATACTTCTGCTGTTCCCATTTACAAACAAACTGCCATTCGTCACGTCGTCCGCCCCTGCCTTATAGTCACTGCTCCAAGTGAGAAAAGCACATTCATCTGTCCTAAGCCTCCAGCGTGTTTCGATGGAAGGAAAAATAAAAAAAAAAAAAAAAAAAGGAACATAATTTTCAGACCAAGGG
>KL273209.1:31454-63418 GCA_000699545.1 Podiceps cristatus | reverse complement strand
CTGAACCATGGATGCATCAGGCCCTGTTTCCACAAAGGAGGAATGGTTTATACCAAACTGACACACCAGATGGACATACAGATCTCCAAAGATGTTAATTCCAACACCCATCCTCTCGTTTGTTTGAGGCAACCACAGTAATGAAAATAAATGCCTCGGGCCTGACAGAAAGCAGGCGTTTGATTACATTAACAGCTAATTTTCCAGCCAAAAGTGGTAACAAATTAAATAGCCATCTGAGATGTTAAATAAGAAGCCCATGTATGCTGGTGCAAATTGCCATCTGTGGCTTGCTCACTGAGGGTTCAGCCTTCAAAGGCGCTGAGCGCCTGAGCCCGGCGCCAGCAGAGCATGGGAGTGAGCGGTTAGTTTTAAGCGCATGGAATAGCAGCAAAGCCCAAGAAACAACTCACACAATGAACATTAAGCCTGTACTTAACTACTTTGCTACAATAAAGTCAGAAAATTCACCTGAACATTTAATATATACATATAAACATTTAATATATATGTGAACAAGTACCTCCTTAAGTAAACCAAGTGATGAGTCTTTAAAAGTTGCACTATTCGGAGTAATATCCTGTGGTAGATACGGATAGCCTATATTACTTTACAACAGTTAATATTTAAACTTGAAGCAACAAAATTATGGTAATTCAGAGAAAAGATTTGACGTGAATTTCTAATATGATTATTCTAGCAGATCCCACAAGCAAAGTTTCTCGGAAAGGGTGGTTTCACGATTCTGAGGTTCAAAGCTCCCGCATAAACGTTTGCTCTGCACAGTAATGTAGCTGAAGAAATGTCCGTTCTGAAACATAAATTCCACTTTTTGAGGTCTCTCAGGTTACTACCCCCGTGTTCAAGCTCTCTCCACGGGAGGTAGCTTTGCGTGAAAATGTTTCAGCTAAAGCCATTGCTGCTAAATAAAGGGAAAAGCCAGAAGTCACCAGCTCCACAGGTGTAAACCACCTGCCCGGCCTGCAAGTAGCATTTTCATTGCAGCATCATTGCACAGACTGTATGCTTCAAGGTTTCACAGCAGCAACACACAAGATTAAGCCATGTAGCCAGTCTTTTCGATTTTATTTTCCACTCTTTGGTGCTTCCCTCTCTTTCTTTAAAGTTTCAGGTTGGTAGTTCTGAGAGTTTTAGCCTATATTAAATAAAAAAAAAGATTTAAAAAAAAAAATGACCCTAAGACTTCATTGTTGCAATGAAAAGATTAAAAAATGTAGCTTAAATATGCCTTTCAGAACCAAACAGGAGGTACAAGTCAGAGAATATCTTCATTTTTTTACAAACCAGTAATAATTTAGGAAGCTTAATTCATGATTTAACAGCAGGTGTTGGCAATACTATTGTTAAGCACCTGCTCCATCCATATGAAATCCTGTTGGCTCATTTGACTTGCTGACTTAAATTTAAGTACATGAACAAGTGCGTTCCTAAACCAGAGCTGCTGGCAGGAAATACCCCAGCAAGACTGAATTTTAAGGTAATCGATCTGCAGACTTCAACAAAATGCCCCGCTCTACCTGCCTACACAGTCAAACTGAAACAAAATCTGTATTAGAAAGAAAAGCAATTGTAGATGGTTTTGACCATTGTTTCAAGCACTGAAGAGGGAATTGCAAACAACTTCCAAGAGTTTCAATACTGAAAAAAATATTTGTTCTTTATATTAGCAGTGTGTCCATTCCACATTTAAAATGAAGTGCTCCTTAGCGTGAATGCCTTGTGAGAGTGCAAACATGACATTGCACAGACAAGCAAGGGGATAACGATTTTGCCCATGGCAGATGCTCGATTCCCCAGGAAACTGGGACATCAAGTGAGATGAGACAAGGGACCATGCCAACTGCTCATTGCGCAAGTGTCTGCGTGTGCTCCTGCACACGCTCTGTCTACTGAGGCTGCAATTATTGAAGAATTATTAGTCATCTCGCTGCTCTTCCCTCTTCTGCCATCTGGACTTTGCACTTACATTAAGTAGCACTTTATTCTGGGGCCCTCTCTCTGCCACGCTTCCAGATGAAGCCCTGACTTGATGATGGTTGAGGAATGTGTTTTGCGGTGAGTCCACACCAGCTGCTGGCTCCTCTCCTCACCAAGGAAGAACTTCTCTTCACTGCGAGTAGATATTTCTGTATTTGCAAACATCCATTTCTGTTCCAGCCCAAGGACAGCTGATCCCAGGGGAGCTGGGCAAAAGAAGGTTGGCAGCTGAGTTATCATGTCATGAAAATCTTCCTGTGACTACGGGGATGGGTCAAAATCCCCTTGGCTCACGGACAAATCCACATGAAATACAGAACTGTTTTATGCATCAGAACATGTTTGACATTCCTCTGTACCAGTTAATATGATAATATATTTACAGTACCTCCGTTATAAAGGCTGTGACAACCTGACCCATTTGTCTACATATAACTTAGGTCACCTAGTTTGTTTTTACAAACTTTCTGCACTCATCAGTCTCTTGATTGTCTTCTGCTAATTCATCATGTGCTTTATGGTGTCATTAAGAAAACAAACTAGTAAGACCTACTAATTTTGATGTCATCCCCTTTGGCTTTATATTTCATCTCCTTAGAATTAAATATAATGTTTAATTTCTCTGAAACATTGAGAAGATGCCTTGAGGTAGACTATGGGTCAAAAATTTTCTTTGTTATAAAAAGTATCACAGCGACTGTGCTGCAAGTTTATCATATCACCAGGCAGATAGATGATACCACAAAATGCTGGTCCTGCAATTCCTCGTGATCCCATGGGGAGGGCACTCAGCACAATTTCATTTTTTCTATACTGTTGCATTTTCTTTTTTTAATAGATGGCCACTAGTTCCAGATGTCTAGAAAAATTAGAGCATCTGAGTAATTCAGTACTCCCAAGTACTGTGTAAGCAGAACAGATGGCCAGTCCTACAGCCTTCGACGTACATTCTCCTGACGTGTGAGATGCAAACTGCGGTGCAGGAAAAGTGAGGTATTGGGCTTTTTATTAGCTTTATCGGGTGACTGACATATTGCTGGAAGACATTCAGGCTATTTCTGGTTGCCATGTGTGCTGCTGCTCATACCTAAAGTGGAGATGAAATTGTGGAAAGATGTGAAACCTGTCATGATGCAGCAGACAACAGAAGGATGAAAGTCACTGGTCTAGACAGATTATGTTACTACGTCGTCTTGCTGCAGTACCTTATATTATCAATGCAACATATTTTTGAGGAATAAATATCATAATACCTTTGTTATTTGCAGGAAAAAGACATTATTCTTTCCATATATAAATATTGTACTGCCTCCAGCAGAACGTGCTATGACAGTTCACGTGTAGAATATGACACGGTTTCCCAGCAAAGGCAAATACTTCAGTGAGCTGAAGATGTAAGTTAAACGCAAGGTGAAAGGCAGCGATAAGGAGCATCAACAACAAACACAGTCCTGCCTTGCAGAGTTCAGCTGCTTCGTTAGATGGGTGCTTTTACTCATAGCTCAGCATCTCTGCAAAGATCCCAACCGACCCTTGCTATGTGGACAGAAAGATACAAACATCATGGCAGCAACTTTTAATCTGATTCTTCTTAAGTTTAGGATATGAAAATTATTCAAATGTGTTTGCTTCTAGTAATATCCCAGAGACTAGGTTATTCTCGTAATATGTTGGAAATAGACTCCATATTAACATTCCTGTCTGGTGCGTTAATCCAATTTCCTTTAATAACCTAATGGGACTAAAATGTGTGTCAAGTCACCCTGATGCAGAGTGACATCTGCACAAGTTATTTGCACAAAACTCTGGTTTCTAATTTCTGAAGTCTGCTGCTTGTTTTCACTCATATTTGCTCTAAAAATTGTACACTGTAAATGAAAAGCTTTAGAAGTCAAGTTCCTCTGCTCTATTGCCAGAAAGGATGACTCTAAATCTTCTTCCAGTGCTTACATTAAAGTTGTGTTGACACATGAAATGAATGAATGACGCTTTATATGGTTTTCCATATATGATACTTGGCAACAATATGCAGGTTAATGTCTTTGAGGCTGGGAAAGTGAGAAGGAAAAGTACCCCTGAGAGTGCTTTCAGATACAGTCACCACATACATTCTCAAGAGGACCAAGTTAGTTAATTTTATAAAGATAATTTACAATCCAAGCATTTTCCTGGCAGCAATTCTGTGGCCAAAAATTGTTACATCTATCCCTAACTGCAATAATACATTATGCGAGCCAATCCCTGCTTTGCAGACTCAGCATATTAGTGGGTTGCCTGAACTATTGCAAACACTTTGTAAACATCCTCAAGGGTTTGATCCTTTCCTAAGCTGGTACCAAAGTTTCCATTTTTTCTGAAAGTGCAGGATAAAGCTCTGATTTTGTGACTGTGGGCCTCCAATTAGACTGCTCTGCAAGGTGCTGCGAAACACCACAAGTTCCTGTCTTTACAATCTGAACTATCTTGGTATCTCTGGGGAAAAAACCCACACTGTAGCCTGGGGGTATAAAGAATATTATAGTGTATCTCTTGAAATAAGAGGAGAACAATAAAGCTGATGGGAAAGCTGGAAAACATCACGGTCAAGGAAAGAGCGGAGCTGGGAATGTTCAGTCCAGACACGAAAAGAAGTTGTAACAGCCTTAAGCTACACGACATGATTTTGCTGACTGATGGGCAAGAAAGAGCAGGCTTGAATTGCAGAAGGGAACTTGAAAACTAGAAAAAACCCAACAACTGCCTTTCTGCTGTTAGAGTTCAGCAGCGGCAGCACAGCAATGGACCAACACGGGACGTTCTCAATTTGCCATTATGGCAAGGGAGGGGGAATGGCCAGGAAAGGGATCAACATTGGCAAGTATCTGTTAGCTATGGGATAAAAATAGTTTAAGCCTGCTTTGGGATCAGGACTATGTGGCCTCTAGAAATTCTTTCCTTCTATATTTTTTATTACTCTGTGTTAAGTGTAGCTGGAAGATCTCTGCAGTCCCTCTAGGCAAAGATGATTCTGCAACTGCTCAAAGGCAACAGGAGTTCTCCCAAGGAGAGTCTCACCCAGCAACAGGGGATATATGGGTTGTGTTAACTATTCCTGTGTTCCTCAAGGAAAAAAATCATGCAAAGTGCAGCATTAAGTACCTCCTCCCTTGCATTCTTAAGAAAAATGGTTGTGGTAAAAGCAAACCATTAGGTATTCAGAGGTCTGTGGGACAGTCTAAAACTGAAATGCTTTATAATAAGACTTATCTCCTACTTATTCCAATCCACAAATAATTTTCAGTCCCACCTGATGTTTATAAAACTCCACAGTCACACTGTCCTCCATCCCAAGGAAAACAACTGCAGTACACGCACATTTTTCCCCAGCATGTGTATTTTTTGCTAGCGTGTAGCTTATGATCCGGGCACTTGTCAGATTGCTGGCATTTTAAAATTTATCACATTCCCCTTGTTCATTCCCTCTGAGCTACTCACATTAGGCTGAAATTATAATCTAGGTACTTTGTTTTGCCCTATTATGTCGCTTATTTTAGAAGGACATGCAAAGAAGGAGGGGGGAAGGAAAGAAATTTCTTTTTTCATTCAGAGCAGACAACGTACTCTTGATCCACCCACTTCTTTCTTTCAGTTTTACAATTTCATTATTTACTCTTGATAAATGAATAGACATAACAAAATCCAATGGGAGATTTACAATCGTGAGAAAACTAACCCCTGGGCAAACTCACAGTGGGAGCAGGGAATGCTTTGGGTGGCCACGAGCTAGTGGGATTGACAGGAAGCCGATGGAATCAGCGGTTTGACCCTGTTACACAGATCAGGATAGATGCTCTAAATCCTTTCGGTTATAAGACTCTCTCTGGTACTCGTGTACGCACGGAGACAGGCCTTCCACGGTTCTGTTGATGAAGCAAGCTGAAGTTTCTCAGCTGGTGGTTCAGAATAGAGAGTTATTAAGGACAGAACAATACGGATGCTTGAAATAGTACCAATGCTGGGAGAGTGTCACATACTCTGTATTGCAAGTACTTAAATTCTAGTATGCTGCAAGAACACCGGGTATTTGAGATGAAGAGTGTTGGCTGAATCACGCTCTGCGGGAGCCTGTTGACAGGTAAGAGACAGGTAAGATAATCAGGTATCAGATGTAATTATACTTCTTAGAGGAAGCTGTAGTCCCACGACTCCTTCATTCAAAAACTACAGTAAGTGTTGCCCGTGGATACGCTGCACCGCAAATGAAAGCCTGGGCACCCTTCTTATTTCTTGTCATCGAAACAAACGCTTTTAGATTTAATTATGGCAGAGAACTGTCAGAGGAACATCGCAGAGACAGAGAAAGGTAAGGATTAGTTTCTTTTTGCTTAATGAGCACTGTGTTGCCAGTGTCAAGTATACAGAAAACCAACCCAGAGACCAGCTCCACACACGATATGGGTGACCAGGAGTTGGCAAGTAGCCTGAAGACAGCTCACTGCCCTGTAGAGATGGAACTGAGCAGTTTTAGTACCTAACAGTGCAGTGACAGGCTGCCTTGTACCCCGCTTGTATAGCCAGAGTTTGCTTGCACATCTGCTTTTCCTTTTTCCTTTACAGATCTTATCTTAAGTGGATGATAATGGTTAAAAATATAACCCTTTCCCCCAGTTTCAAATGAAAATTAACACTAAGAAACGAAACATATTCTTAAGTTATTGCAAAGGCTGAATATTCCAGCTACCACGTAAATGGACTGCAGTGCTGCTCACCACTCTGAATTCAGACCAGAAATTGTGTTTTATTATGTCCCGTCTTGTGAGAGAGATGCCAGTTGTACCAGTTTGCTGAACTTGTCAAACAGAGTAATTTAATTAAGTAACTTCTGCCTTGCTCACTGTTCTGCTGTTCCTGAGTCTGCTGGCATCATTAGAAATCTCTGAGCAGTATAAATCAGAATAAATGCACCAGTAAAGTTTGCTTCTCCTCAGAACACTCAGAAAGCCCCATTTAAGAGAATGGCAGCTTGACTAATACCCGCGCTTGGAACAACCGCCTGTCTCTGAAGTGTCTCGTTACTGCAGTCTTTCTTGGGTTGAACAGCAGCTTTAGATGAGCCCAGACTTTCTAGTGGACTACACAGCAATTAACTTGCTCCTAGCCCTCAAAATGGTAATATATCAGATGACACTTTTTTTTTTTTAAATAAAGAAGTTACTTAATTTGTTTTAAAATTTAAAAGCTGTGACTAATTTGTCCTGAGTCTTAAAGAGAAACAGGTACAAAGGCTACATAATAAAAAACACTGGAAGTATCTTAAAATTCCTCAAAATGTTTTTTGTGTTGATCAGTGCTGGATAATGTGGGTGCAGCACGGGGTCCCAGAGGTGCTGGCTCACACCTGCGGTGACCACAATGTGCTCAGAGCATCTCCACAGAGCTCCCTGTTAGGGATAGAGCAAGAGGAGGACACCAAAAAGCATATCTTAAACCTAGTGATGCCCCAGGCTACTGCTAACTGTGGTGGGAGGGAGGTCTGGACAGTGAAATATCTTCTTCCACACAATTTGGGCAAAAGGGTGAAAAATGGCAAGAACACAAGTACAAAGTGAGACCATGCCCTGGTCAAGAAAACCCATCCAAGAAGCACCACAAAGTCACCTCCAGGTTCTCAGTGGTCCTGAAGTCAATAAAAGTTTTCCATTGGCTTGACTGGGCATATGCTTTAAAAGATACTCATATACATAACACATTTCATGTATGACATACACATTGTCACATAATCTTAGACACTAAGGCTTACGTGACTAAAACTCCTTAAACAACAATCGCCTAAGAGTAATAAACTCTAAAATGCTGTGATTATTTTGCTACCCAAGTCTGTAGCTGCTGGACCCAGGCTCGTGACAGTCTGAGAGATGGGCAGAAGTACATGTTCCTTTTCATTCTTTTCAGACTCAAATATAATCCTGAAGATACTAAAATATTCATGATACTAAATATTTAAATTCTTCCACCCTGCTGGCCTGGATACTTCTACATTCACCAAAAAGAGAGAGGAAAAAAAGAGAATTCTAACATATGCAAAAAACAGATATAAAAAGCTAAACAGAAAAATATGTGCATTCAGTACACAGGTGAGTATTTGGGAAATAGGAGCTTTTGTTGAATGGCGAAAAAGCAGTTCCTGTGAAATTGAGATGAACATATTACAAAGGCACGACAATAAGAAATTACCTTTCTCACTGCACAGTGGCACAGAGAACTAAGGGTCAGGGTCAGCTCCTTTTAAGGGTTGGATTTAAAATTCAGACCCAGATTTGATTCTAGAGCTCTTCAAACTTCAGAGTCATACAGTCATATGCCAGAGGCCTGCTGTATTTTATTAACAAGACACACTTTTATCTTAGAATATCCAAATGCGGGGATGGAAGGCATTAGTTAAACTCACAAACAGACCACAGGCCAGTCATGTGTGGGACTGACTACAGGGCAGACCTTTTGAAAATATAAAACTACAGATCCTCAGGTGAGATGGTTTTCCCTTTTTTTAACAACTTATTCAGAGAAAGTGGAGAGGGAAGAAAGGTGTGAGACAAAGCTTTAAAACCAGATACTACTGGAGACCCCAAATATAGATGCTATATGCTGATTCCCAGATATCGATGGGAATTTCCAAGCCATGACTGCCATGTCCCAGGAGCAGGCTTCAGACCAGACTTAGATAACTTGCGGGGTTTCAGATGAGGGAGCACTTGCTTATGAAGGGAATCACAGAATCAGAGACTCATCGAAAGGTCTGGGTTGGAAGGGACCCCAAGGATCACAGAGTTCCAACCCCCCTGCCACAGGCAGGGACACCAACCTCCAGGCCTGGATCTACACAAGGTTGCCCAGGGCCCCGTCCAACCTGGCCTTGAACACCTCCAGGCAAAACCGCCCCTCTCAAAAAAGAAGGATATTCTCAAGTCTTGCTGGGCTGACCTTTTAACAGGGAACACTTTATGAAACACATTTTAAGAACCACTAGATTGAGTCCCAAATCACCTCTTCTCTTTAAATACTTATTAACCAAGACATCCGGATCCCCTCTCGCACTTGATTTTTACAGCCTTTATGTTTTCCACAAACACGTGAGCCAGAATTATCCACAAATCCATGAAAAAAATGTTGATGTTGGTACGCTGAATATAGGAAATGCATCAGCAAACATCTTTCAGATACGTTATTAAAACTAAAGTAATAAAGTTTATCTGACTCTGAAAACATAAAAAAACGCAAAAAAGCCAAGCAAATAAAAGGCTAGTTTAACCTTGGCAGTTTGACTTTCAAAGGCAAACCCAAAGCATTCAAAACAAATGGAGGATTTCTTTCATTTCCAGCCACGTGAGTGTTGCTGAATTAATATATAGGTCACATTTGAAAGGCTTTGCTCTAACATTAGGCCTTTGAATACATTTTTTTTGTTCCTTATATTCTTTCTACCATTCTCTTTTCGATAATCCTGGGGTATGAGGTACTTTCATCCTTTAGATCTTCAAGGTTTTATTCACCTTGATACAGCTGCAACTGCAGCACCAGGTCACTTTATTGCAATACCAAAAATTTGTACTATTACTCATTATGCTGTGATCAGCAACAAGAATTCAGAGCTCATAGGGAAGAATTAATCAAGAGTAAGCCATTTTCCAGAATGGTTTGGAAATACAGTTCTTACAATTTGAAATCACTGAGTGCAAATTGCCCCAAGTTATGAAATTTCAGAGATCATTACATTTTTAAGATTTTATATGAACATGATATATTGTTCTTGGAAATTTCATTACAAACTCTTAAATCTAAATATTTAACAATTTAAAAACCCATGCATTGTATGAAATGTTTAGAGAACAACATTCATACAACATTATGAAATGTATAAAATATGCAGATAGACACAGTTACTTTGAATATGGCGGTTTGGTTTTTTTATTACCTCTGCACAGCCCTGTGGTGCCATGTGCTTCACGTTGGCACCCATATTGTACGGGAGCACCCGTGATTCCCTGGGAGCAAAGAGCGAGGAGGGAGGCCTGCCCTTCGCACCACAGCAAACACTATTCATGCCTACATGAAGCTTTTTGTTCTTTTGCTTAATTTGGTCTGGAACTGATTTTGCTCTGACCAGTAGAGCGTAGGCAGGAAATCGGCTTTTGCCAAACAACAGACTGATCTTCGAAAAAGCCGATGGGCTAAGCAGTATCCTGAAAAGCAACTCTGATTGTGGCAAACAGCCACATGTTCAGCTCTGCCCTTACGGAAACGTGATGGCAGGAATCTGAACCACGGGACAAGGCTTTGCTTCTCAACACAGCTAGTTAGTATAAACACCACCACAAACCAAACCAAACCAAACCAATCCAACAACAACAAAACAGTGGGAAAAAAAAAATAAAAAAGATGCCTGCCCATATACTTTGTGATGGGCTTGAACTGGATGGGTTGTGTGCATGTTTTGAACCCAGAAATGCTCTGCAGAGAGGCATGTGGAAGGTGCATCTCATTTCTGGGTCCCCGTTGGACTTCTACACGGGATGAAGAAGCAGAAGCAAAGCACTGGGCTCCTCAGGAGACTTAAGAACTCAAGTAGCTACGGAGGGCAGCTACCTCCAAAATGGAGGACGGAAACCGAGTGGGGGTTTTTAGGGTTGCAATTCCATCATCCACCATTCCCGCACCTCAGTCTCATTTTCAGTATTAGCATCGTTCTTCCCCCGGCTCTGCCTATGGCTGCAGGAGCACTTCCACGTGCCTTGAGCCAGGTATCGCCTCTGGCTGTGCTGCAGCAAGATCTGGCAACGTGGGGCCTCCTCCTCACACCACGGCTCCCGAGGAAGGAAACCTGCCTGTGCAGGAGGTACAACACGTTCTACGCAGGGTTCATGGTCTGGATAGTGAGGGGATGAGGATCGTGGAGTGCACCAGTACACAAGGAAATGTTCAACCTTTGCACCTCTATCCTCTTAAGAAAAAACAGGGATAAGAGATCCGTACCCCTCCCGAGATCGCAAAGCGGCGAGATACTCAGATCCTGTGGTAACAGACCCATACAAGCAACTTAGACTGGCAGAATGCCATTTCTAGACAGCAATCTCCCTTTACCTCCTTTTCCACCAAAGCCAAGCTTTAGCTTTTACACAGCCAGTTCATTCACTAGTACCTTCTACACAATTTTCAAAACCTTTCCACGCTCTGCCCCAGAGACGCTTAACACAGGAAAGCAAAAGGGGCGAGGAGCCATGTTACACTATTCTCTTTCCTCACCTTTCCTTAGACAAAATGCTTAATAAGAGCACAATCTGCCAATGTCACCCACATGACAGCGCTCGGCATCTGTGTGGCCATATGATTGCTTAATCTGCCTGTTTCATAAGATAATTACCGAATGAGACATGAATATTAGCATAGGAAGCCGCGGCCTCACCAATTGCAGTGGCCGGTGTTTTGCTAGTCAAGTTCAGACACAAGCTCGCAGGGAGCTTTGAACTCTTCACTGAACGTGGAAGTTGAAAGGATGAAATTAGGACTGAACCTGAAATCTGCTGCTTGTGAGCTCCGAGTCCACAGTCGGTACAAGCTTTTTGATTGTTAGCACCAGACAAGCTGATGTGAATAATCCATCAGCCATTTAAGTAACTTCCCCTGATGTCTCTAGCTAATAAAAGAGACTTAACTCTCTCAAAATAATTGTATTGAAATAGAAAATGTTGTGAAGTATGTTAAATCTCTTCACAGGAAATTATAACACCGAAATGTTAGGCAGAAAATTACTTCTGTATTTTGTGAATCCTGCAGAAATGTTAAAGAGTTTAAAATGTTAAAGTTTAAAATGTTAAACTCCTTGTTCCTGCCTAGTGAGAGCCTGAAGATTCTTAAACGAGACAGAGCAGCGATTTTGCATCCTACATTTCTCAAAATCAGGTGTGATATATCATTCACTGTTTGTGACACGCCTATATCCTAGAATGGGTGCGCATATGTATATTTATTTACACACACATATGAATGTGTTCAATGCAAGTAATAAGAATTAAGAAAATAAAGTCATGCAGTGTTGCACAGTAGAGGTAAACAACAACTCTTATAAAACATGCATGAAAGTAATCCATACAGAAATGGCTATGAGGAAATGTTCTTTATACATCATCTTCTGCAAATACACTGCACAAAAATAAAATGCTTTTGAAATGACAGAAATATGAGTATTTGTCATATTTTTCTCTCAGTAAATAAGTTATCCTTGCCAATGCAGGAAAAATACTTTCCTTCCTAACAAAATGCTTCTTTACATGTTTTCTTTGGATATATTTTGTGACTGTTACCAAACCCCAGCACAAACCGAGCGGCCGTGATCCGACTCCTCGCGGGGCCGTTGCGCTGACAGGGCCCGAAGGAAGCCCCGGCCGCAGGGTTCTGCAGTGTCAGGGGGCACAAAGGCAGGAGGAGGGACGCAGGGGCAAGGAACGCAAACACCACCAAACAGGCCGATTTCAAAACAAACACGACACCGCTGAAGAGATGGGCTCTTTGATGACAGACTTCTAAACCTCCTCTCCTGGAATGATTCTTTCCACAGCTGACTCACTGGTTTTAATGATGCGCTCTCACTCCTCTTGACCCAAGAGAAGACCTTAATCAAACCACTGCTGTTTGATTAAACCATTAAGGAGATATTTGACAGCAGCAGAACTGCATATTAAAAGGAGGATAAACAGCCTTTGGGAAGAGAGGTATTTTCCTTCATTAAGTACCAGAAAACAGTTCCAAAAACTCGGCAAAACCAAGACTTGCCAATGAAGAAAACTAATCTTCTGTCACGCAGCTCTACTGATTCCAAACAAATATGACAAATTCATAGAATAGGATGCTTTATCAGGTGTTTCAGGTGACCCTAAATTTCCAGCCTTCTCTCCTCTTGTTGTTTGCCAAAGAGATGAGGGCTACCTCTGGCCAGAGAACGTGTCCATCCACAGCTGGCGGAACCCAAGCGTGGATCGCTGGTGCAGCTCGGCGGCTGATTGCCTCCCAAATGCTTTGGAAGCATTCCCACTTAGTTCCTTCTGGATAACTCACTGGATTAGGTCACTTTAGGAGCCTCATTTTCCCCCTCTGAAAGAGCAGAGTGTCTGTCATAGGTCAAATGACCCAGAACAACTTTAATAACAGGTAAGTAAGAAACAACTTTTCCTTAAAAAAGTAAGATTAGCAACAGTGGAATCAAACTGCAAAAGGATGAAGCAATGAAAACTATTGACAGTAGTGTCCTCTTTAGATGCTATCAATGACAGCATTAAGGGCAGAAATACAGATGATAAAGGTTCATTCACAAATGTGATGATTCCATTTGTTTCACAAAAACATTATTTTGCACAAGTGAACAATTTTTAAAAGAACATTCAATATACAGTTTAATCAAAATGTGTCAATGCAATAAATACATTTCAACATCTCTGGCCTGATTTTCTACTCATGCAAATCTCTCTTAGCTGGTGTAATCCCATGGAATAGAATAGCTTTGTTCTTGAGGGAATAAAATCAGATGCAGAAATGAAGTTACAACTGGAAATGATTCCAAAAAGTCACAACATAACTTGCTCCCCTGTGCAAGGTGTCAGACAAAGTCAGAAACTGGCAGAAATGATGTGTCTATATTTTTGTCTAGGTAAGAAGACAGATGAATAGGCAAAAAGTAAGGTAATCAACATTAGACAACACCATCTGAAATACTCCCAGAGAGAAGTGACCAAGAAATTAGTACCTAAAATCCAGAAATACCCGTGCAAAAAGTGATGGTACACTATCCTTCAACAGGTGCCTTCATTTTATCTCCAGTGTGGGCCAGACATTGCAGACTCTGGAACTTCAAACACACGAGTGGACTTATTCCTTACTCATATAGGTATTAAAGGATTTTTATCCCTTAAGAAACTAAATTCTAAATGCCAGGGTACCAATAGCACTGAAAGTTTATTCACTAAAGAAGTCTGGGAAAAAAGAAAATATTTTTTAATCCCTACCATTTCCACATTCAGAATTATTAAAACAGAAACCTTGATCTAGAACAATATGGAATATAAATTCAAGGAAGAGATACCAGGACCCTTGAAAAGTCACCCTTTTACAAGATCCACAAAACTGGCTTTCTTGAAGAATGTTAATTGTCATTCTGCAGCTAGTTTGCTTGAGAGTTCGGTCTCTGATCAGACTGCAGTTCATCGATTCATGCAGCATAAATTCCTTAAAATGAGCACACTGCCTACCAGCACAGAGACGGGAAAGATTCAGCAGTGAACACTCGTGTCAAAACCAAACACTGGTGTCACTGGTGTAAACCCAGTATATCCCATAGACAGAATTTGATGTGGGAAAAGTAAAGCATGACTTACACAATAAAACAATGTTGGACTACAGGGTAAGTTCTTCTGCACTAAATTTTATCATGCATTTTTATAAATATATATATGGAAAGCAAACTTCCCTGATACCTGATTGCTTTAAGTTGCTTGGATCGAAGTCACTGTATATTGCTTTATTAGGTTTATTGTACTGCTGTCTTGGACAAGGTCAGAGGTACCAAGCCCCCCTCTTTTCATAAATAGTACAGAGTTTCCTCCAAAACCTATTTTCTTACTATTTCTTTGTTGAGGAGTTCCTAGAGTTTCCTAGTAGAAGTAGCTCCTTATGTACTAGGTCTTGTGCAGACACTTACTGAGAGACAGATCATCTCCCAAAGTCTTTACATCTACAGAGAGAAGCAGCAGCATCAGTTTACAGAAGGGAAAGCAAAGCACAAAGGGTCAATCTGCATTCAAGTACATGCCTGGGGGAGCAACAGCCCCAGGAAGCAAAAATGAGGTTAGGCCCAAACACGTTATTTGATATCCTCAGGTAACAAAGAAAACCGTGGCACGGAGTAAGCACTCGAGGATTAAAATTAGGTTTCCTTGAACCCACCCAACAGGACACATAAACGGCATAGCAGGAAACTGCTTTAAGAAGATGAAACGATGGGAATAGTCTCATATACTCTCAAAGCTAATCTATCCGCAAATGAATTCACCTTTTTTTCCTCTTGTCTTTATCTGAAGCAAATGCTACAAGGAATAGCAATAAAATCACTTTCCTGTCAATTAGGTATGGAACTGTGAGGTAACTGAGAAGGTTATGGTTTCTGCATAAAAATGATTAAACATGATGATAAAAAACCCTGGTTTTTTATGAGTAGTGTCATGAAAATGTTAATAATAAGCCAACTGGCACTTTGGGGGGCTTTCTCATGAATATAGCATCTTAACTGAGTTAGTCATGAGACTGTATTTTTGAAGAGTCCACATTCATTGTAAAAAATGATACAACTCTTAGCAAAATCAAAAGGATGGATAGGTTCTATTTTCATCTTTAAGTCAGCCTAAACAAACTTAACTGTAGCCGAGTATATCTGAAGAAAAGAGGAAAACATTTGCTGATATTGTGACATGTGCCCCACATCCTCGTCCTGTGAAGGGCATGATAAAGGACAATCTTGAATTCGGGTACGTTCAGGGCAGTGGGGCTGGGTGAGCCAGTCACAAGCACTTTGCTGTGCTAACAACACTAAAAGAACCATTAGGAAGTCAGCATTCTGTATTCTGGGCGTGCTTGGGATCAGTAATTAAAAATTGATTTTTAAAAATTGCATTTATGGGAATACAAGGATATGGGAATGCTTGTATCTCCAGATTGCACTTCCAAACAGAGAGTTCGCCCCTTGTAACAAATTCACTCCAGTTTCTATATACTGGGTGCTTATCGAACACACTCTAAGTGTTTATTAGATTTGTAAATTTAATGTAATTAAAACCTTTTTAAAACAAGCTATTTTGAAGCTTACTCAATCTTTCATTAAGGTCTGTAGCTTCTGACTACATAACTGCAATCTGCTCTTACCATAAAGCCACCCTAGGAGAGATACACGGTGTGAAGCTAACAGGACAAAGCTTCAGAAAAGCAAAGAATTATCAGTGGAATTTATTACTAAAGGATGAAGTTCAAACATATAACCATTAGGTAATTAAGTCCATTGTAAATAGACGCTGGAAGGGACTACAATTCACAGGACTCATTAGCTTAAGATGTGCTAATATCAGCCAGAGACTCTCTTACTGCCTGAAGTGAATTTAAAGTTGGAGATATGAATGATCCTAGCACTTCTTCTCTACAGACTTTTCTGCACACGATCTACAGCTCAGCATTACTTTACTGTAGTCGAAAACACTCAGCTTTGGCCTTGGCCTGAAAACATATGGTCCTCTTTTTCTTGAACAAGTGCTGACAGATTTTGCTTGTAATGTCCCTATGAACATTTTTTACTCACAATTACCAGGACAGCATCTAGTCTGGCTGAAACGAACAGAATAATCCTGGGACAGAGGTGAACAGAATTTGGCCCTTGAATTGTATGTATCGGGCAATTGGCCAGTTAATGACAATTATGGGGATTCACTCAAGAGTCTCTCAGTGAAAACAGAGACCAAATTTTGCCTTGAAAATGGTAAATGTTTTTCATACGCTACTGAAGTCCAAACAAACCCACAGTGCCTGGCTTAGTCTGTTGCATCTATTCCAAGGGTGAGCTTTCTGAGACAACCACCATCTGCTTGTCCTGTGTTTCTACCAAACAAGAGCATGTTCAAGTCTACTCCTTGGATTCTTAAGCTCTCCTGCAACACCAGTAAGGACCAAGAAACAGCAAAACCAATCTTGTCTCAGATACCAGAGAGCCAGCATTGATTTCTAGACAACATTCATGTAACAAAACATTGGGGTTTGCTGGAAATCACAGAGCCGTAATATAGCAAAAACATCACAGAAAGTACATGGAAGGTGGATGCACTGCAGAGGTGGTCGTATCCCAATACCCTGAGACACTTCTTCAAGTTGGAATATACATTATGAGATAAGATCGGTTTATATGAAAATAATAACACTTTTGTAACAGTAAAATAATTATCAGCCCTACCAGAACATTAATCTAGAATCTTCTAGTCCTTCTAAAGCCCTGCAGCCAGCCAAAATATGTTGGAATATGAAGCTTCACAAAGCTGTTTCTTAAAATGAAGATCTCATCCTAAAAGCAGTAGAACATTATGCCACTTCTGTTTTTTCCAATTAGCTTTAGTTTTTTTCCTTCTCATATCACCGGTAATGAAGAGCTTGCAGCCCCAGCTCTGCCCTCCATGCCCTTGGGTGCCTTTTCGCTCTTGTTCATCACTGCACTCGGTCTGAACTTGGTCAGCAATTCTGTTGAGGATGCACAAAAACGGGGACGATTTAGGCTGCTTCTCTGCTAAGGGGCTTGCTTCCCCAAGGCTGGAGAGAGCAGCACTGTCAGTACCAGCAGCAGTTCTGCCCCTGAGTTCACGTAGGGAATCGGAGGTGCTGAGTAAAGCAGCACAGGCTTTTCCCGAGCCACTGTTCAGATCAGGCCCTGCTTTCAACTCATGCCTTCTGCTAATCTTGTGTTTCGATCCCATCACCTCAAGCACTCGCCCTGTTTTTATCTGCTGATGCATTTACAGGTGAAAGAAGTTAAGTATCTGCATTGATTTCACAAGCTTTGATCGGTAGGGCTCCGAGGAGAATGCAAGCAATAATACGCTATACTGTCACCTCATGAATAAAAAGATACACGGTATTGCCTGGTTCCACCAACGTGGACTGATACACCGAGATGGCTCCTGAGAGGAAAACAGGCTGGTGAAAGTTCCTCCGAAAAAGATAATGACTGCAGTAGTAGTACAAAATGGCAGCACCAACAAACCACAGCAGCAATCAGTGTGGAGGGTTATGAAAACTCATTAGCTATGTGATAAGGAATCAGGGAGTTGAAGGAGCCCATCAAGAATGACACTACAGAAAGCTTATGGATGCTTCTGCTGCCTGTATTACTTTACGAGCTCATGACAATTTGGGTTATTTCATTCTAATCAACATCTTTTCATATTTCTAATCCCTCCAGCAGATTAAATGCCTCTAGAAGGAAAATTGACACCCGCGCACAAAGCTTGGGCTCATCCATTGAGTTACTTGTTTAATTGAGGTCATTAAGGTTGAAAAACAGTCCCTTTCCGCCGGCTTTATGCCCGGTAGAGAAGGGCAAACAACAGGAGAGAGTCAGCCTTTCTGAGATCTTTATCACCCTCTAAGTAGCTTCTTGTTTTCTGCTATCCAAGGGAATAGCCTGGAATGAATACATTTCAAATTAGTCTCCTTCCTTAAGTGAGATGGATCTATGCCAAGTGCTGCCATTTACTTAGGTCCTTCTACAACACTGTTAAAAAGGGAAGTTCTAAACAGTGACATCTTGGAGAGAGAATTCGTCCTGCGCACAGTCTGTGAACAAAATGTAGGAACTAATGTAAAATTACCATGGACTTAAAGTTTCTGCAGCCCAAGTCTAAACCAAGGAATTTTTACTGAGGGTAAAAATACTTCAACTAAATATGACGATCATTTCTGCTTACCTTCAGAAAAGGGGTGCATGGAGACATGTTTATTGTGCTTTTCCATGTGAAATGGTCAAAATGAACTACATGAATTCTGGCTTCACTACATGAAAAAATATTACAGCCGCAATGAGCCTTCAAATTCTCTTTTCCCTCTCGCTTGCTGCCATACGTTTATATGTAGCACAACTGCCTGGTTATTTCCCAGGCAAGCAATAAGAGACCAAGCGGTAATTAAGTTACCTCACTCAAACGTCAGGCGTATTTTGAGCCACGGTAATATTTCAGTATCTGGCATACCTTTCATGTCCTGTTGTTTCATTATCAAAGCAGCAATGAAAAGGAGCACGGGAATGAGGTGTAGATGAATATGAATTATTGAAAGGGACTAGGAAGAAAGCACTGCAGAAACAGGAGTATCTGTCATTTAAGCTCTGTGTAAAAGGTTTTAAAGCACAAACGAGAGCGGTGAATGTGAAAATGCTCTGACTGGTGTCTGTACTGCTTAAAAGAGAGCAGGGGGTGCTTGAGTTCCCACACAACGTACCCCTCCGCAGCACGGAGAGATCCAGTACGGGGGGAATACCCAACAGCACCCAACAAGTGCAGACAGCTTCCACACGACTACCTCCTGCCGTCACGGCTTCAGGAGGCTCCTCGGTGAAAGACTGGAGGATAGTGGCATTTTCCAGTGTCTCCTCTCTGTCTGACCAGCCCTTCAGGACCATCACTTTTACAGTTTGTAGCAGTGCTTCTTGCCCTTACTTGACCCAAGGGTAAAAATCCTTCTCCCGGATGACAATCTGTCCTGCTTACGCTAAGGGCTTGCACTCAACCAGACCAGCTGCTGACTGCTAACACCTCCTGGCAGGACTAAACCTCCGGGGAGAAGAGCAGCTCCACCAGAAAAGCTCCTCTTCCTTCAGGAGCCTAAGTCACCCTTTTATTTCAGACATTTTCTATTGTCTAGCCGGAGCATTCAGACTGAAATTTTGTGCCTTTACCTGAATCATTCAAAGCAATATTTCCTTTTGCTTCTGCTTTCCTTTTTTTTTTTTTTTTTTTTTTTTTCACGAGACAAAACTTTCAGGTCTTTAAATGACTTTGCCAACCCCACTCCTTTCAAATTCTGCAAATATTTTTCAAACAATGAAATCCAAAGCCACAGGAACTGAAAACTTAACATGACTCCACTTAATCCATGATCTATAGCACCATCTTCTTAAATATCTCTACAAGTATCTTTTGATTAGTTTGGTGGATGGACTACATGAATGGAGTAACTTTATGTTTTGCTTTATGCTACCCCATCCTGTTATAAAACCAAACAGCATTTCTGCTTTCCAGACACTCGCTTTTTATTGCATTTGCTTTTTATTGCATTCATCTCTCTTCCTACTTTATGGCTGTTTTCCTTTAGATTAGTCCCCCATAGTGGACATATTAGTCTGCTTTTCCCCACGTTCAGCCTAATTTTATTAATGCCTACCATTTTCTCTAATTTCTCTAGCTCTGTCTCTCTATCTATCCTGAGAGACATTTCCCTTGATTTTATCATTAATTAATGCATCTTTGTAGTGTTTACAACAAAAGCTGGGTTAATAAACATGAATCACATATCCATTCATTGCCCAGCCACTCCGAGTCAGACCTTTTCCGAATCAGTATGCTGATAATTTTAAGATGACAGTGAACGAAACACTTCCTGACTATTTTTCCCCTCCCCTCAGTATTCGCAGGTGGTAAGTCCTCCTGACTTTGTAGGATAGGAGGAGGTAGGGAATCCAGATTGAGATCAGCGATCAGTTTGCAAAAGGAAATGGCCCAGAATGTCGGCTTCAAGGAGGAAGCTCACGAGGGGCCCTTGTACCTTCCTCATCCTCGTGCTGTGGCATGCCAAGCCAGCTCTCCAGTGTACCTTAAAGCAGCCCAAAAGTTCCTCTACACGAAGGGCTGACGAAGCAGCCAGAGATGGGGGAAACGTGGAAAACACTTACCTGTTGACAGCAGGACAGCAGCTTGAGCAATCCTGTAGGTTTTGCAGTACTGAAGGCTTCCACTGCTGAAGCCTTGCAGCCCTTACGCTGAGAGGGGCCTGTCCCCGGGGGGCTCACGCGGATTTCCAAACCAATGGGGAAAGAGCTTGTAGGGAGCAAAGTGCAAACCACGGGCTTACTTTTGAAAAGGGCTCTGCAGCTCTTAATTCACTTTTGAAATATGAACCTGCAAAGAGCAGGTGCTGTCAGATAAATGGGTCTGATGAGGGGTTTGAGGGAAGAGTTTGCTTTCTCACCTGATGGTGGGCTTTTAAGAATCACAGAATGATAGAACAGAACCATAGAATCACAGAATGGCAGGGGTTGGAAAGGACCTCTGGAGATCATCTAGCCCAACCCCCCTGCTAGAGCAGGATCCCCTAAAGCATGTTGCACAGGAATGCGTCCAGGTGGGTTTTAAATATCTCCAGAGAAGGAGATGAAATGTTTGGTGTTGGCCTAATAAAGTTATCCCCAAAGCAGACGGTGGAACTCCCAGAACCAGCACAAGGGTGAAGAATTCTCTGCTTTCTTCTCAAAGGGAAAGTTACTCGGAGCCCAGTGGTTGGGGAGCTTCCCAGGGGCTTGCAGAGATCGCAATGCAATCACATAGTTTCTTTCTACTAGTTTCATACTACTATGATCAAATCATAATATCTTTGTATTCTAGCCTGAATAAGGCTAACATTTCAATGATGAAAATAGATACAGATCTCAATGAGGAACTAGCTAAGTTATTAAGAAGAGCTTAAGGGTACCTTTAAACTACTGGGTGGTATTATATGCACAACGATGTCTTTTACGGATATTGCTTTTTAACACAAGGTCTCAAGCCTTGAGAAGAAATATAATTGGAATGATTTTTTTTTTTCCCCTTTAATGCATCATAAATGGAGAACTGGATTTGTATGGTAATTCATTTCAACACTATGGTATAAGGAAAAACAAGATGAAGGAATCAATCTCACCAGTAACAACTATAAAAAAATTCTCAGACCTTCCTTCACTAGTTTTAAATGATTCAGGAAATAAATCCTAACAGGAGAGGGGGAAAAATCAACAACATTCAGTATTCAAACCCACCTCACCTGCTTAGCATTCACATTTTAATCTGGCAGTTCGTCACAGTAGCTAATGTAATTTTAACACTGTTTCTGCTTTCTATTTGAAAACTGAAAGCATTGCTGTATTTTATTCTTGAGCTACATAACTTTAGATGATCAGTCTTACTAGTAACTTGTCCACCTGTTAGAAACGGTCTTCTCCAGCATAGTTAGTTGAAGATCAGCTTTTTAATACCTCCTGTCCTTCTCCCCAAATGACAGCTTGCTGTCATATCACACATCTCATGGATCATAAACAGAGTTCTCCTTACAAGACCACAGTAGTTATATTTATTTAATTTAGGACTAGGAAACCAAGGCACAGAGATATTAAGTGATACATCTGGGATGACAAAGGAAGAATTTTACAACAGTAAGAGATAAACAACAACTGGATTGTAACCACAATATTACCTTTTCTCTTTCTGCACTGCATTGCCTGATGGCAGACATTTTAGTGTGCACAGTGAGTTGTGTGTCCGTGGACACAGACAGATACCCACTACCCTGTGAGCTCCAAAATCAAAGGTACTTATAGAATATGTATTCCCCGAGCGAGCATTCCCCTCAGTACCTAACAACAGTGTTCATGCTACTTGAAACATTTAAGCGTTTCCTCAGTTTTTCTTCCTAGCAAATTTGAAACACCTTGCTCTGCCCATTTCCCTCTTCAAATTCTGAAATGGGTGTTATTTTTCCCTAACGCGTGGTGGCACAGATACAATTTCTCTGTTACCTATCCCCGTGCAGATAACCTTCAGGGTGCTTCTCTCTGAAGCAAAGCTTTCTCTTAATCATTTCTCCTGTTACTGACTGTAGAAATGCATGAAAATGGTAAAATAACCCCAACCTCAGCACTCAATTGTCAGTCAAGTATCAGGTTTTAGAGGGCAGAACTTAGTAGAATTTTATCTGTATAGCTGTACCAAATACTATATATTGGCTATTTGTGGTATTTCTATGATCCTGAGGTGGATCACTGAAATTAGTCTTTTAATATCAGTCATGAAAATGGTGTGATTCATAAATGCTTTGGAATTTTGAAATCAAAAGCACTAGGTAAGAAAAACATTCATATAATTTCCAGTTTTTATCTCACCAAAGTTTTTACATTGTCAAAATGTTTTCAACATCGGTAGAAACATCAAAGTGCACAGTCCCAATCTGCAAAGTAAGAGAGAAAATGGAAGTTTGTATTCTTGAAGAAAACTTCCATTTATCAGTGAGAGCCTCATGCTGGTTATCAGGGGGGACTCTCTTTTAATTCCCTCAGTCGCTAGGCTCTCTGTGAGGTCAAAAATGCCGACCAAATTTTTTTCCTGATGTGCATTTAGATTCCTGATGTGCCCTTTGGTTTGGAATCAAGAAAGGGAAGGTTGCATGTGTTTCCCATAAAAAATCTTAGCATCTCCTAATGGACCAGAGCTCAGAGATGGTAGAAAATCATCCTCAAATGCTTGTGTGTGTGGTGCTCAGGTGAGACTGATGACCAGAAGCATAACCAGGAGGGAATTACTCCCCAGATCAGGTTATGAAAGACTTTAGATTGTCTTCCTCTAACGCATGACTCTCATTACCTGGGCACAACTCACCTAATCAATCTCTTGCTGTGTGGAGAGATAATAGCACTCAGCTCTAAGCCACGGCATTCAGCCCTCAGCCCATGCCACACGACATTTTAATCCCCTAAAACCTTTTCAACTTAAGCAATTCAATTCTTATGCAAAATTCATTTAGATCGACATAGGAACGACTGACTACCTGTTTGAAATCAGAGGAAAAGAGCACAGAAAACTTTGGGAAACTTACCTGAAGTTAATTCCTGGGTTCAGTCTTCACGCAAGGAGTGAAAAGATACAGAAATTTGTGCGTTACATATCATGAACCTTATTTTACATTTACATAGCAAAGAAACTCTCTGAATGGTTCATTTGCTTTAGTGGTATTTCACCTACCGGGAAGTGGCCTTGCTTGGCCTTTATCAAACACGGCAGAGAAAAAAGAAACGACTTTGACAAAGACAGGGATGGAAATACAGAATAAAACACTGCCAACAATACGTGACTCACTCTTCTAAGACAGTTTGTGGCACATTGGGAGCATGGATCGCGACTGGGGTTTCTAAGGGCTGAGATGAGCTAGCAATATATTATAAAAGTGCTTAACAAGTCAAGGGTACCCATCGTCTGATTTACCACATCTTCCTGGGCGACTGTGTCTTTATTCTACTGGAATCAATAATGCTACATCTCGGTAAGACCTGTATGATGAAGAGGTGAATCTAGCCCTTTACTGTCAATTTAATTATCCATACAAACTAGGCATTTGGCAAGAAAGGGCATTGCTATTGCTCCATAAAGACAAATTATGAGGAAATAAACAGGAACATGAAGCTAATATTGCTGGACTGAATAAAATGTTGGCATAAATCCTGAAAGTTTACCTTGCAATGTGTAATGTCATAATTAAACTAAGAAAAGAAGGCTAAGCTATTCTTTAAGCCCAATGAGTAATATATGGATCTGAAAATTGAATTTCCATGTAACAAGGCTATCTAAATCCAATTACTTCAGGAAGTTTTAACCACCTGTGAACACAATGGAAGCATTTAAGCTAATTTTTGGGTGTTAAAATTCTCCTTTCAATCCCATGTCGATTATTTTGCAAATAAATGAAAAATTATTTTATTTATCATAAGAGTTCATGTGACACAAACATAAAGAACCTGGGAGAGGCCAGGGCTATACATTGGCTGAGGCTTAGAGGAGAATTAGCCCTCACAGACAAAAGGTCATACACTTAATTGATTAAGAAACAGCATCCAGTAATTTTGTGATGAAATTGTACCAACTGAAAATTCAATACTGGGATAATTTCTAAGCCAATAAAAGACAGTACAGGTTTTAAAAATTAATTTCTTTTGTTCTTATTTTTTTCTCCTCTTTTTCAGTGCATTCATATTTCTGTAAATAATTATTTTGATTTACACTTTTGTTTTCTCTCTGACTTTAAAAGCCTGAAATACATCTTCTGTTATAGATGCCAGACAAAGTAATTATCTTTGTATTATATTTAAGCGTTACAAAAAGCCCAGTTGGGAAGGAAGATTGACAACAGTGCTTTTATTAAATTATATGCCTGCTCCCTGCAGAATGATTGGGAGACCTGCAAGCACATACAATTTCAGAGTGTACAGTCTACCCCTTTCTGAGATTGCCCATTATATACAGACTTCATTAGTCTTGACTATACATGCCCATACATATATAATCAGAGTTTTGTCTTCAGCTCTTTTTTGCTGTTCTGGCAGAGAACTACTGTCAGGTAAGTAGTGCATGATCAACCCAGAAATGCACGACCAAACTAGCAGACCCTAAGCCACCCTCCTCAGGTTTCTCAGCGTAAGAACATCACGGTGTCACCCCAGGGCCTGTGCAGCCCCCATGTACGTCATCTATCAAATATCCAGGAGAAAGCAAAGCAGGACAAGCATATACATTGTGGTAAAATATCTCCCTGCTGCCCAGCAATATGTGGGTTACTGGCTTTCCGTGCCAGACACTCCATCTACCTGCTGGACCTTCCTTGCATAAATTTGCTTAGTCCTTTTCTGAATACTTTATCATTTTGGCCACCATAACATTCTGTGCCAATAAATTCTACAGTTTTATTATGTGCTTGGTGAAAAAAGTGCTTGCTTCTGTATATCTATATTCTGTACCCTATATCTGCTGCTTGATACAGGATTCTGGGATAATTGCAGAGAACAAAATACAGGAGGTGAAATCTCAGGTAAGCAAGGTATCAACGCCAGTGACACTCACTGGTTTTCCCATTTTCTACAGCATTTAACTATTAGCAATACCTTAATACTAGCCCTGTGAATGATTTCAGTATTGAACGACCTGACAAAAATCTGCTCACCGCAATGGATGTCTCTTACCAGATCCACAAGGTTTCAAGCCAGCCCAGTAAATCTCTGCTCTGCGTGTTTGAATTTGAATTCAGTAAAAGTTCCGCCATCAATTACCACACAGTCTGAATTGAAGCTTTAACCTTGGTTTACACAGGGCTAGGCTTACTCCAGCTGAGAGCACTGTACAACAGTGTGCAAATACTTTGTCCCTAGAGCCATCTGGGTAAGAACTACCTCTTCTGCTCAGCTTTCTTCTCAGCCGTAGCATGTTACCCTTGTACAAAAGGGGATATGAGATATGCAAATAAATGAAGCACACAGAAACTGCATTTAAGGCGTAAAGGGCGTGTGAAAGAAGTTGATAGGACCAGATGGCTAAGGAGCAAGGAGAAAGCAATTCCAGAAACTGTAAGGGAAATAGAGAACGGAAAAAGAGAATAAAGATTATGAACTTCATATTGAATAGGGCAAATCCAAAGGGAATTCAAGAGGAAAACTACAGCAGTAGTTACAGGGAAGGGGGGAAAAAAAAAAAAAAAAAAGTGGAAAAAATGAGTCAGCAGAGGTTAGAATCAAGCCAGGAATATACCTTTCCTACCTGGGAGAGATTTCAGTTTTTCAGCGTCTGCATTAGCAGTTTTAGATACTCCACGACTCAGGAGGATCTCACCAGACATGGTGGTTGGGTCCGGGAGAGCAGAAGGCAGAGACGGGCCAGCGCGGGAGGACAGCTCTGCGGGTCAGTTACATGTTTAAGATGTTCAGGGCCTGGCTTTCTCAGACACCAAATAAAGTAGTTCTCTTTTCTGTGCCTTCATCTCCCACTAATAAAATTCAGATAAAAATATGTCTATCCTTTTTCTGCCTATTTATGAAGATGGATGACTCTAAGGACTGACTGACAGATCCCTGCATGGTTCTAGCCAGCAATGATGTCCTGACCTAGGTGCAGACAGAGCTGCAGATCCCAATAAAGCAAATATTAGAGCACCCAGAAATGGAAGTGAAGTCTTAAAAATTAAGATATACGTATTTCTTAATAAGAAAGTGTAACACTCAAATTACTCAATTATATACAATATTTTGTCATTGGTTTGGATTTATTCACCTTGTCAGCTGGTTTCAGAAATATAACCTTTAAGAACACCACACAAGGGCTTTGCAAGGTAAAAAGGAAATGTTAATTAGTTTTATCCTTTTGTGAAAAAATCCATCCAAAGTTAATTAGAATAGGTTTGCTTTTTCTTTGCAAAAATAATCCATAAGAAAGACCGATAGGCAAAGCAAACCGCATCTTGCACAGAGGTGGTAGGATTTAAGTGATTTTGAGAACTCCCAGAACTCAGTTGCCTTCAGGCATCTATCTGGTCTTTCTCTGTGGATGGGATAATTAGGACTTGAGTGAAAACCCCAGCGGTGAAGCCTGATAAGAAGTTAATCTTCTGGGCACCACGTGGGCCAAGAGAGATGTGCCAAAAAGTCCAATTAGCAAAGGCTTCCTGTCCTAGGCTGTGCCGTGGCATTGCTCAGCGCTGATAAAGAGCTGCCGCGCACGTTCCCACACAGTTTACGAGGGTAAGGAGCACAGCCCAAGCGAAGGGCACCACCTGCACCCGGTACCCGCCGTGCAAACGGCAGAGAAGCAGCTCTGCCATCCAAGCTCGTAAACGCTTCTCCGCGCGACCTTCATACTCACAGTGGGACGCGTAAATCCTACAGATTCACGCACCTCTCTAGTAGTAGGATCTGGCTTCAGTGCTTCCAGCCACACGGGGTATAGACACGAGCTACGGCATTTCTTACTGCATTTGGGAGTACCACAGAGGGTACTTGTCAAAGGGATCTGTTCGCAGGTTTCTTGAACCCTCTGACTGAGGCTAAGCAAGCAGAATATGAGTCAAAGCCATGTCATCCCAATTTTAGACTGAGGCAGCCCAAGACCTACCGGCAGTACAGAACCCAAAAGCATTACAGCAAGTTCACCCCCCCTACAGCCACCTAGGAGAAAAGTGAGAAAAGGATTATGTTTGATTTTCCATCATCTATAAAAAAGAAAGGAGAAAGTTCTTGGCTGTTGGAAAGGCACTGCAGGTCTGGAAAAGGGAGTGCTCAGCACATCATTTTTTGCAAGCCAGAGACCCTTTCTTTTACGGGAGGAGAGCACTTCCCTAATAGCCAAAGGAATGCTGAGGCCCAGGATCCATGGACCCAACAAACTTCCCTCTCCATCTAGGGACATTTAAGAGTAAATCCCAGTTTCAAGAGGGATGCAGGACGTGGAAACTGCTCCTGAGGAATCTGGCTGGTGTCTCCAGAGCAAGCAACCGTGGTATGATTACAATGGAAGGAGTTAATAGACACTGGAATTGTTTTATTAAGTAGGTTTGCCAGAATTCACTTATTATTAAACCTCATTAGTCGGAGACTGTCCTTGTACTCCCCGTTCTTACCCAGTTGCTGCCTGCTGAATAGACAGAGGGATGCTGGAGAGATTATTTCTAAGCCCTTCCCCCTTCCCTCTCCCCTCCTCTTCCAGGACCACACTGAGAGTCCCAAGGGAAACAGAGGAGAGACAGGGAGAGGGCAGGATCCACCAGCTCCCGCTCAGCATATTTCACCAGGAAGCCCCAGGAGTTCGGAAGAGGAGCTGCCACTTAGGACACGGTCTCCTTTGCAAAGGATCTATGAGTACAACATATATTACATGAAAACATACGACTGTTTTCCCCTTCCAGGAAAGGAGGAGAGAAAGAGAAAGAAGAAAGAGACTGTGATCTCCAGAGTGCTATAGTGATTTTTCATGTAATCAATACTGTAAAATATCCCCAGATCTTTCTGCCGGATGGTAATTCCGAGGACCGCTGATCAGTTTGCAGCATGTGTACTCCACCTGCGGGGAAGGCAGGCGCCGGGCAGCAGCCCGTGGCGCGGCGGTAAGTAACTTCGGGGAAGTTTCCTGGCAATTTTTGCAGTTCACTGATTTGGGGTAATAAATGCCTTTGCATCTTTAGAGATTATGAACAAAAATAGGAGGTTTTTCCTGAAAGGGGGAAGTAACAGGGGGAAGTGAAGGGGTCTTTAAATCGCTTTTCCCCTCCATGCTGATAAAATATTTTGCTTTCTGTCTGTGTAATAAAGTTTTCTTCAGGGTGGGCAAATGTTCTCTGTATCTTCTCCGTAATTTGCAGTGACATGAGACTGGGTTAATAAGAATAGTCACCATTTACACAGCACTTCACCTCTTCAGGCGTTTCACAAATGTCTACTAGCTAATCCTTGCAATAGCCCCGAGAGGCAGGGAAACCGGGCGTGCAGTGAAAGGGGGAGGAATTGCAATCTGAGCGCTCAAGTTAAAGCAATTAGGAACTTCGCATCCAGCTGATGGCAGGGAAGTGACCACTCTCATTCTAATAACTATTAAGCAGCTTAGTTGAGTTAGGGGGTATGGAAGGGTTTATAGAAATAAGAAAGCAACGCGGCAACCACCAGAAAACACACCGAGATAACGATGACCGAGATCTGCTCGGAGAAGAGACCAATCTGGTCACATTTGGATCTGCAGGGATCTGACCCTTTGCGATAATTATGAATGAGGCTTCAGCTCTCCTCGGTGTCTGTGTGTTGCCAGACAACCAATGAGGCTGCAAAGCAAATCGCAGTCGTAGGCTGCAGATTTCAGGCAGAAGCATAGAGGTGACTTTTACTTACAAAACAGGCACTCTTTAGTTTTGTGATTTAGGAAAGTAGCCTGAAACACCTTTTCTCTTGCAATAACCTCTGCTATGTTTTCTCCTCCTTCCTATCTCTTTTGGCTGACAGATAACCCTGCTCTGATGCCATTTCGGATGTCCCAGTGAGAACTCTTAGAGATGCCTATTCTCTCTGGAGGCAGTGACCAAGACTATAGTAACATTAGCTACACTTCTTGTAATTCCTTGAGCCACCTCTTCCCTGTCTCTGCTGAAACCCCTTCTGTCAAAGGGGTCCATTACCAAAGAGCCAGGAGGATTTACCGACCCGATCAAGTCTCTGCAGTCGATCTAAAGACAGAGATCATGATAAATGTTGGAGGCATCAAGTACCTGCTACCTTGGAGTACTTTAGATGAATTTCCCCTGACCAGACTCAGCAAACTTAAGTTTTGCAGCAGCTATGAAGAAATAATACAGCTGTGTGACGATTACGATGAAGACACCCGTGAGTTCTTCTTTGACAGGAACCCCAATGCTTTTGGGATGATTGTCAGCTTTCTAGCAGCGGGGAAGCTGATGCTCTTAAGAGACATGTGTGCCTTGTCTTTCCAGGAGGAGCTGAGATACTGGGGGATTGAGGAATCCAACCTGGAGAACTGCTGCTTTCGAAAACTATTTCAAAAACTGCAAGAGTTGGCTGAAGTACGCAAAGAAGAGGAGCTCCGGAGGAGCAAAGAAGCTACATGTGTCTTGGATGAGAAAACCAAATTTGGACAGTTTATGAACAGGCTCAGAGATATGGTAGAAAACCCCCAGTCAGGACTCCCAGGCAAAGTCTTTGCTTGTCTCTCCATTCTCTTTGTGGCCACCACAGCTATAAGCCTTTGTGTTAGCACAATGCCAGACTTAAGAGCTGAAGAAGACAGGGTAAGTCCTTTTTAACTGGTCTAACTACAGAATTAAAAGTGTCTGTCTAGGCATAAATCATTAAAAAGATAAAAAAGATACAGAAAATCCACAGCAATGAGGTTCAAAACTGCTGCTGGTAATGAAATGGTCTATAACAGAAAATGCAAGAATGGCTTAAATTACTTCTATCAGTTTCAAAGTGATGTTCAATTAAGAATAATGTGAACAAAGTATTTTACTAATTGACAACTAAAATACAGGAAAGAGCTTCTGGGCAGAAAAGATACTGCAGTTTCCTAATGTAGCATTATTTTTCCTTCTTTAGAAGCAGTTGCTAGTGTAAGTGATATCAACTTGCAGTGGGACTCAAACTCAAATTGTGGAGTTTTTTCTTCAATGTGGTTTACTCTCTAGTTATAAGCAATCTCTCGTTTGGACACATCAGCTAAAGAAATATTTTCCTCTGACATCTCTACTTTTAAAAATAGCTGGATGTCCTCCCTTGTGATAACTAAGTCAAATCTTTAAAGAGGAAGAAACAGTAATTGTTTTTCCCCAGAATGTTACATTTCAATAGTTGCACAAAGATTAAAGGATGAGATATATGTGAAATATTTTTGCAGATATTGATACTTAAAGCTGCACCTCCAAAAATTGTAATTCCATGCTGACAGAATTCTGTATTTGCCCAGGTATATGTGTACATATTGTAGGAGTAATGCTAAATACTAGCTGAACTGCTAACTGCATTTAAACCCTTTTCAAGTAAGTCATCCACATTAATCCAGGGCAAATAAATCAAGCCTGTATCATACACGAAGCATCTTCTCTATAAAATTGTTGTCAGTATTTCAGGATTTTAAAGATTTGTTATTGTAATAATAAATTAGAGGAAAGTAACAACCCATAGTTATTTTAGATGTAGCAATGTCCAAATTCAACAAATAACCTTGACTAATCTCTTCAATGAATCCTGCACTTCATTTGCAAACTGCCCTTCCAAAAGTGTTGAGGAAATCCAGGTCAAATAAACCCCCTGCCCCAACCAGTGCTGTAAGGTAAGACACTCCTCGGAGTATTGTATATTGATGAATAAAGCCATTTTTAAATTTATAGCACAGCATGGCGTGCACGATACAAAAATCTGTATACGCAGTAATTCAAAGTGGCACAGTCATGGTGAAGATATGGCATGATATCTGATGTCTTTGAATAAAACTAAGGACTGCACAGAAGGCTGAAAATTAAGATCGTTCCCTGTCCCATTTAACCCCTTGAATATTAACTTGCATTTGCATAGGAAGACTATTACCTGTCTGTAATAAGTCTGGGGCTCTTGCAGCCTTCCACAGCTATTACTTTTGGCAGGAAAGACTGTAACACTGTTCCAAGGCTTCTTCCAAGGAAGTGCTTTAAATATAGAACATCCTTCTTACAGCGAGATGTAAAAACATTGCAAACTCTGCTCTAGCAAGTGCTTCCTACTAACTTTGTTAATGGAAGTAGCCCGATGCATTTTATCTTAATTTCCCAACCACTGCAGAAAAAGCTTTTATAAATACTTTTCATGCAAAAGAACAAGCACACAATGTTTCAGAGCTCAGCTAGATGTAATATGTTGTGTGTTTTAAAAATAATTAACCGTATGTTAGAAAGGGAAGCATGTTGAGGGTTATATCTGGTAGCTGCAGTGTAGCTGCTGTTCCTGGATTTCCTATAAACACAGATGACATTACTGCTTAGAGATTTGCATATATATCACTACTTCAAAAACAAGCAAACTGGATTGAAACGAGCTCAAAAGCAGGAAT
>KL273209.1:0-25032 GCA_000699545.1 Podiceps cristatus | reverse complement strand
TTTTTTCTCCACGGAGAGAACTGCCTGGGGAGAAGCTGTAGATCGGGATGCACTGCCTGCATATACCCTTGAGAAATGCAAAAAGCTGGAAAACAGCACCCTGCCCAGGAAATGTCAACCTTGGGCTTAGAGAGGAAAATTCCTACTAGTTTTGCCTCTAAATCCTCCACATAGAGGGCTGGATGTTTCTCCTCTGAGCGGGCCACGAGGCCAGACTGCAAGAAGAGCAGTCTCGCTGAGATAAGCCGCTCTACTGAGCGTTGGATGGCACAAGCAGGCAGAAGGCAGGTCGATAGCCACAGCACAGACTGATCCCATCTGCTACCACTCCAGTGGACACTGGCCTCCCTCCACAAAACAGTCTGTGGATCAGAGGGAAGGATCTGAGCAGTAACTGGCTGCACTTGAACCTGCCAAATAAAATCTGGACCCGCCAGCATAAGTTTAGCAGATGGGAATTGTGCCCTCGCATCAGCCAGGCTGCCAAACGCATGTCTGACGTGGAAGATGACGTTCCGGCAGCCGTTCCTTTGGCTGCAGAGTGTTAAGCAGGTCCCAGTCCCATGTTTAAGGAAACTCTCGTTTAGGACTCCTGTCCGAATCAAGAAGAGGCAACCGTATTGCTTCACGAGTTCCTTCCCTGCTTCGTTTTGAGACTGTTTAGTATGGGTGACGGAACACCCAAACAACCTTGACTCGGAAGCAGTCACTAGTGCATCCAGGGCGCATCCAGCTGGGAAGAGGTTTCAGATCCTTTCTGTCCATCACTCATTTGCTTTATGATGATGAGCCAGCTGGTTTCCATAAATGTACCCCAGGAGCAGCATGCAGCGGTGCAATCGTGACTTCTAGCTAAGACTTTTATCGACTTGCCTTCATAAATAATACTACGCGTTTTTCTCATAAGTATGCTGTATAAGCAACATATATACCTATTGCTGATGTAGATGTCGATTTCCACTCTGAAGCTTTGAAAATATTAATCTCTGTAGGGGTGGCATGATTCTGAAATAATCCATATACTGATCTAGCAGTACTTATTACCAAAGTGTTCTACAAGCGCAGGTGCAACTTTTGGCGTTCAACTAGGAAACAGAATATTTCATGCAAGAAACGCTGAAAATCACTAACGTCACCATGAACGGTGTTAATTGGCAAGCATAGAAAGGCGATCATGAGAAATGCTGCAGGTTCACCTGTCTTGTATCTCAGACTCCAGCCTATTTACAAGTTGTGTGAAATCCCAAATTTCACACCATGGAAAAGGGGTTCAGGTTGCTGCTAACAAACTTCCACTCAGAGACAGTGATGTGGAGAGCCTTGCCACAGGGTGGCTGGCAGAGAAAGGACATGATAGAATTAAGCTGGTTAAAGTGTAGCAGGCCAGAGCGACCTTGAGCACAGCTGCTGTACAATAACAGGATGGGTAAGAGAAACAAGAATGTGAGAATTAGGGAACTGCTAATCGCAAGGCTAACACAAAAGATAAGCATGGGAAGAGTTGACATTTTAACTATTAACCAATGATGAGCTATGCTTCTGCAATATGTATGAGCTAATTAATGAATAGTATATAAGGCGTGTATTGAGTATCAATAAACGAGGCTTGCTGATCATCAACGGATGGTGCTTGTCTCCCGCTGATCGCTCTGACAAAGTCACACCAAGGGCAGAAAGCTGGTACCTATCCAGTTCCCATCCAGTACAGCTGCAGCTCTGTACTTCCAATATAATGGGAATAACAGGAGTTTTACCCCATTTTTTCATCAGATTAAGAGAAACTTTGCATGCTTCCCTCTGACGTTTTCAGATAGTTTTAATTCTCTTTTTTATACTCCAGAAATTGTTTTAAAAGGATTTGTTTAGGGTTTTTTTGGTTTTAAGAACCAGTAACAAACCTGAAGGGTCCTTGTCCAGAAGACAAAGCAGGCAGTGATGCAATACCCCTTTTCCGGAAAGCGCCAAGCTTTGCTAACCTGCTGGTAAGTCAGCCGCTACCTGACCATCAAACTTGTGCTGCTGGCATCCACCCTGCTCTGCAGAGAATCATAGAATGGTCCGGGTTGGAAGGGACCCCAAGGATCACAGAGTTCCAACCCCCCTGCCACAGCCAGGGACACCAACCTCCAGGCCTGGATCTACACGAGGTTGCCCAGGGCCCCGTCCAACCTGGCCTTGAACACCTCCAGGCATGGGGCATCCACCCCCTCTCTGGGCAGCCTGTTCCAGCCCCTCACCACTCTCTCCGTAAAAAACTTCCCCCTAATATCTAATTTAAACCTTCCTTCCTTCAGCTTTAATCCATTCCCCCTTGTCCTGCCATTATCTACCCTTTTAAAAAGTTGGTTCCCCTCCTGTTTGCAAGCTCAGGATGAGAGGATGGGAACCAACAGACCTGTTCCAGTGGATACTGGTGAGGGGACCAGAGGTAAAACCTGACACCCTTTCTATCAATGCACAACACGGCTCTCAGCTGCTAACAGGCCAGACAGACTCAGGTTCAAACGTTCAGAATCCTCGAACGGCTTTATAAGAGGAGCACACTGAAGCGTGCGATTTGCAAAGTAGAGATTATCACTCTGTTTTGTTTTGTGTTTGCTTCAGCATTTATGGAAAAACAAGGGACTAAAGAGTAAATATCCACTGCAGAAAGTATTGGGGTAAATCTTTGGCAGTAGGAAATTAATTGGCAGATCAGGTAATGATTCAGGACAACTTTTCCAGAACATATTTTAAAGCGTCTTAGAGTGCAACCAAGTGGGACACAAATGGTCAGCACAGAGCAGGCCCTGAAGGCATAAAAATAGTTCCTTGGTGTTCTCATCCAGTTGTCTATAAATAATAATTTTTTCCCTTGTCTAGAAAATGTGACAAAGTGAGCGGCATCTGGAAACCAAGGTGGATAGACAAGATATATATTCCGCAGGGGAAATTCTGATTCACTCTCCCGGGGCATTGCTACAGTTATTGATGCACGTAAAGATATTATTTTCACTAGATGAGATTCATATCACTTGTAAAATAGGCTACTGCAGCGTAACTCTGAGATCTGATTTTAATTATTATCCTAGACGTCATTACACTTTAAGTAATGTTTCCTGGTAAACTAAGAAGGCACTTGGCCAGGAAATTTATCTTATTTATCTTGTGAGTGGCACATATCTCTTGCTCATTTAGCTTGAATTCACAGACAGTGAATAAATTTATTTTCTGTAAACTCACCTGTGCAATTGAGGTCTGAGATTCAGCCGCCCCACATTACCCTGGCCAGTCCTGGCCTCGGAGGCACCAAATTCCTGATCCTTAGATCCTTTTGGAAAAGAGTACTCCAAGAAAGCTGCAGTAACGCTTACCAGAGGCACTCTATTTCTCACTATTGGAAATGGTACATTCTAAGCATCGTCCCTACGTAGATCCAACTTGCTTAAATTTTTCTAAAGAATGCACAATAAAAAAAGGCAAAATTTAGTGAATTCTTGACCGTAAACTGGATATAAATTTGGCTATATAACCTACAGCTCACCCACACTTTAAACTTGCAGTCTCAGTCCCTTCCACCTCAAAAAGGAATAGTGTCAGAGAAAGGCAAGGAGGAAGGAACGACTTCACGCAAGGACTAAGGCAGGAAGAATTCCTCAGGGTGGGAACAAGCTAAGGCAGCGGCTGCCCAGGAGGTCTAAAAAAATACAAATGGCAGGAAGCCAGTAAAAGTCAATCCAGTAGCCAGCATCCCTCCCAGCGACAGAGTTTAGGGGCATCAGATGAAACCAAGGGCAACCTACTTCAAAGCAAAGAGGTGAATCTCTGCGCAACAGGCTGCAGACAAAAGAAGGGCCAAACTCTATAGAAGAGCAATTGAGTTTGCTTAGGCAAACACCGCCTTCAGCTCAGGAAGCTCTGGAGTGGAAAATAGAAGCCAGGAGATTTGCCTGGGGCATCTGCATTCAGGCTGTTGGAAGAGGGCACTGAGCTAACTGGACTCGGTCCTGCCATTCTCTTTTTTTATTATGAGCCTATTTCTTCATGTCGAAGGAGAAGCTAATAGAAGTATCCTAAAACGAGCAATTTTACTGTAACACTATAAACATTCCAACGTATATTTGAACCTAGAAAATGAGCTGTTGCCTTATACAGCGAAGGCAATAATGAAAAGGAAGCATGAATTGCTTATTATCTGTGCTGGTGCAGAAGTTTGAAACAGCCACTTTACTTCTTTGAGGTAGTTTATAAATTTAAGGAATCACTCGATATTTCAGGCATCGGGCTCAGTATATATCTTTTTACGTACAAAATAGTGTTCCCTTCATTGCTGAGCCAAATGCTCTTTTCGTACATAAGATCAATACCAGGCACTCATTTTATTACATTTATATCACATGTTGTAGAATTTCAGCTAGAGAGAAGTTTCATAAATCCCGATAAATTCTTGCATTGTCCAAAAGTAAATCTGCGGGATGAATAAAGTATAAAGAGTTAGTATCTAACTCACCACCGGCTTTGTGATAACTGTTCTCTTGTCAGGGTCGATGATAGTTTGAGTACTGATTGATGCCACAGGAGCGTAAAACATGTCAGAGGGTTTTGTTGAAAACTCCCACCCAAAATATGTTGTGGTCGGTTATAAATAAAACCTCATATTCACAGTCAACACTACACTGGCTTGGAGCTTTATAGGTTCTACTACACCATGTACTTTGGATGCAAAAAAGTCATCAGGAGGAGAAAGAACTCTGTGACAAATTTGACTCAAAGATCTGAAAATAAAAGTCCATACTTCTCTAGTTAATGGCAAGGTCAAGAGAGGGAGTTGTTTGTCGTGTTTTGCATTGGCAGGCACTGATCACTAGAATTTCCCAAACGTGTTTGCTTTGTTCAGAGAGACGAAACATATAGAAGCCATTGATGGAATGGAAACTCCTTTATTGGCCATTATGCAAAAAAAAAGTTTCATGGCTGAGAGTATTTGGCCCATAATTTGACAGTTCACTAAAAGTGACTAACATCTGATGGGAATTTGGTGACAATGGCAAATTGGAAATCTACCACTGAGGTAGGGGCATCCATATTTTGGTAAGAATGTAATGTTTGAAGTCAGCGTCTTATTCTGCCTGCTCTTGGGACAACAGTTATAAGCAGAACATAGAATACTCTGAGGTCTAAAAATCATCAAAAATACCAGGAGAAATAGAAATTTGCTTTAGTACTTAAAATTTCCTCTTTTTTCCTTCTTATTCCAATATTAGTGGCTTTTGAACAGGATGTTCAAAGGATCAAGAATCTTCAAAGAGACTGGCATTAGAGAGGGATATTTTATATAAACCATATCACATATATTACGTAAGGTATACAAATATTCCTAAGATATAAAACATTCACATACAAACTGACTGGATGAAATTTATCTCCCAATGAGAAATCAATGAACATGTTCTCATTAAATCTCATAGAGCCGGAGTCTTACACTCCCTTTCCAGACACTGGTGACGGGGAAATAAAGACAGGCAGTGAAAGAAGTTTCTAGAAGATGCTGTATTTGGACTGACTAAATCATGGTATGTCTACACTATGTAATGGAGTGAAACAGCCCTGCTCCAAGATGGTAGCCCGGCTACATTATTTCTAGGGCTTGAGTTAGTCACCTCCATACAGAACAACTGTGCTGCATGGATAAATCAGTTCCCTCTGAGAGACACGGGGCTGCTTTTGCTGCATGCCTTCACGTATTGTAAGTATCTCTAAAGCAAACGCATCCTTCTTTTCTGTCTCTTCTGAAAAAAATGAAGCAGAGAATTCTCTGCATCAGTCACAGTGCCAGAGACTGTGATATTGTCACTCTCTTGTTTGCTGCAGCAGAAAAAGGGACCGTGGTTTGAATCAAACATTTCTGTAACATCTTTTGCAAAGTACATAAAAAAGACGAAGTGTGCTTACAGGAGAGAACTCACCGTGCTTTACACCCACAACTATGCGCAAAGGAGAAATAAAATGCACAGTAACATTCCTGAAAAGTTTGATTTGAAGGATGTCCTTCTGAAAAATGAAATATGCATTTTGGAAGCTTACTGCACAAATTGCTTTCTCTAAACAGACATAACTTTCCATGGGGATTACTGAGGCAACTGAGGAGGGAGAAGAAAATAAATCGCCCAACCAGCCCTTACAATGCTATACCTTGAAATGTCACACTCGATTCAAAAGACACCCTAGATCTTAATGGTTAAAACTCCCAGCAAACAAAATCTCCTTTCTTGTATTTTCCAAGGAAGGAATAGTAAAAGCTACATTTTGATCTGAGAGCTATGTCACCCGTAAAAGTATAAAGGTAAATAAGTAACAGATGTGCTGGAAATTCATCCCGGAGCAGAAAATAAAATAAATCTTGATGGGAACAATGAATAATTCACAGGCCACATTACCAGAGTGACCACAGGCAGGCCTGTGCAAAGTCCAGGCTGCATTGTACATATACAAATCATTTACAACTCCAAAAAGTGAACACTGCATAACCCAACTGCTGATTGTGAGCAAGCTCATCCAGCCAAGCCGGCAGCTCTGCAAACACCAACGCGCTCCGGGCACTGCCATGGCAATGACTTCAAACGGGGCTCTAGCCTGATCCTGTACGTGTAACTCTAGCAGGGCCAAGACTTCATCACCTTTTACTTTAAGAGCTAAATTACGATCACGACAGTTTGCTGTTCAGAAAGAGGAAAAATCCCCAAACAGTGCTACAGAGTTAAATTGTTCTGAGGGTTAGACAGGTTAGAACTTATACGTAAGGAATACGTTACCATTTTACCTGGGGAACCTCAGATAGCCAAGGATATAAACGGTACCTGAACAAAAAGGCTTGTTACTCCTAAGAACAGCAGCAATTCTATCGCAAGGGACACTCTAAAGAAAACACCACCACATTGCAATGCGGAGGAGAACCGAGCAGTGGTAGTAAGTTTAATTAGCGGCAGGGGCAGTGTGTCCCATGGTGTTTTTAATCAATATTGCTTGTGAAATTTGGCAAAGAATGGATAACACTGCACGAGGAACTGTTTCTCTAAATTGCTTCATTTCAGACAGGCTATCGGGGAAGATGCATACAGCAGTCCTGACTTCATTCTACAGAGGTTCCAAAGAAGCCTTTCATGAACCAAAGGTCTGCAGTTATTCCCAAATAACACACAGCCACGCCGCTCCCCCAAAGGAGGTCCTTTGTACAGATCCTCCTTCGTCATCCCCAGTTCCCCTTGATCTTCTGCGGTTGTGAACATCTCAGAGATGCAAGTCCTGGTTTAGCCCGAATACAAGGAGAAGACCCTTTAACCTTGCTAAGCTTTCAGTTAGCAAAGTTGTAGCTGGAAAGAGCTATTTGTTAAATATTAATTTTCAGGCACCTTAAAAATCTAAAATTAAATTACCACCTTCTACATTTGTGTTTTCTGGAACATGCAGTGACAGCCCATATTCTGAGTCCAGCCTGGAGTTTCAAAGGGTTGCGATGCTAGTCAATCCCTTTCTCTGGCTCCCAGTTATAGCTGAGATTTCTCATCTTCACCAAAAATTCAAAGCCCGTACACTTCACATGCCAGTGGTTTGATAGTGTGTTCAGCAAAGAAAAACACACAAAGTTGCTTCCAAGCCAGCCAAAGTCCATGAAAGACTCCAGTTCACTTGATCTGGTTTTGGATTAGAACTGTAATCCAAATATTTGCACCGATGCAAGAACTTAATGTAAATAGCAGCATGTCACTGTGAAAATATCACACAAGTACCTGTTAGGGGGAATTCTTCAATAAACTTATTCACAATGCTTAAAAGCAAAAACCCAGCATTAATCCAATCACAAGACCAGGTTTCTTAAGAACATATTAATTCTCTGTACAGGTACAGAAATGTATTTATCAATAGGATAGAAAGCAGTGACACCAGTATTTAAAACTAACGTGTTCCTTTCAGGGGGAGGTGTCCGTGCTGCTTTCATTGCTATTTCTTAGCTTCTATAAGGCAAAAAAAGGTGGCAGGACCTGGTTTGTTTTCTGCCGGGCGGAATACAGTAAGCAGGCACTTGTGCACGTGAAGGAGGCAGTACATACACCCCAGACCCCGTGACTGATGTGGCCATCTGTCAACTCGCTCTTTGGACAGATGTAACCTAGCGGCTGCCCATCACTGCAGGAGAAAGCTCGATGTAGTCTCTTGCTTACCCCAAAAAATTATGAGTTGATTTACTCTTGCCTCTTTGTTTCACGGGAACAGGCCAAAAGAAGTTTCATTTTTTAAGCTCAGCTCGGGAAAAATAAAAAACGTGAATTCAAGGTAGTTCAACTAACGCAATTTCTTTCATAACAAAAATAAGAAAATACTCCTTGTAGCATGTGGCCTCAATACTGGGAGAGGATTCTTCAAGGCAAGTTTCACCTACTGGGTGGATATTTTCCTTTACATTAAAACATCTGCATGTACGGAAAGAAATCTGATTTATATATGGTATAACTGAGCCAAGGATCCTGATGACTTAATGAATAACTCTGAAGCACTTTTAATTGCACCAGAGTACACGGCGTTTGTGAAAGCATCATGCACTGAACAGCACCAGAAGCTTATAGAGACATACAAGCATTAATCTTCCTTTGGAAGAGAAACTGATTTTTGTACAGGTTTATAAACCAGTGAAGTTTAAATTAATTTCTGTTTGAGAGCAGAAAGTGGGACTTATTTGGGACTTACAGGCTGCATGCCAAGACTTTATACAGTGACAAGTTTCACTCATTTAAACTGGAAGGAGCAACATAATAAAAATAAGCGGGTAGATATATCTGTTCATTCAGATGTTTCACAGGCTCATTACCGTCTGTACACCATTGAAAGATGGCTGCCATAAGACTACCTGCTCACTGGGACTCGCTCCGTTCTGATACCAGTGACTCAAGCAGATACACTTTGCTTCTTCCATAGTGTTTTTGGATGCTGGTTCACAAACTGTTCTTTAATTTAATTCTCTTTTTGTTTTGTGTCAGGGCGAGTGTTCCCAGAAGTGCTATTACATCTTCGTCATAGAGACCATCTGCGTGGCTTGGTTTTCCCTGGAGTTCTGCCTCCGATTCATTCAGGCAAGGAGCAAGTGTCAGTTCTTCAAAGGACCCCTAAATATCATTGACTTCTTGGCTATTTCACCCTATTATGTTTCCCTCATCTTCTCAGAGGATGACTCAAATGAGGAGGACGACAGGCCAAGCAGCAACACGTATTTGGAGAAGGTTGGTCTGGTGCTACGGGTTTTACGTGCCTTGAGGATCTTGTACGTAATGCGCCTTGCCCGACACTCCTTGGGCTTGCAGACTTTGGGCCTCACAGTTCGGAGATGCACACGGGAATTTGGCCTGCTTTTACTCTTCTTATGCGTGGCTGTCACTCTGTTTTCTCCTTTGGTCTATCTCGCCGAGAATGAATCTGGGAAGGTGCTTGAATTTACAAGCATACCTGCTTCTTACTGGTGGGCTATCATTTCAATGACCACGGTGGGGTACGGAGATATGGTACCACGGAGCGTCCCAGGCCAGATGGTGGCTCTGAGCAGCATCCTCAGTGGGATTCTCATCATGTCTTTCCCTGCAACATCAATATTCCACACCTTCTCCCATTCCTACTCAGAGTTGAGAAAAGAACATGAACGACTGCAGTCTCGGCTAAACAGAGTAAAAAATGCCAATCACTCCGGAGAAAGTGACACCTTCAATGAGACAGACAGCTTAATCCTGGAGGATCAAGCATCACCAATCAAATACATTTACACAGGGAACTAAACCTGGTTGTAAAACGTTCCCAAGAACAGGAATAGAAATATACACATACGTACGGCAACATAACACACAAAGCAAAGCGACAATATAGGTTACGACGCTATTTTTCTCTGCCAGCATAGGTATAATAAACAGTCAAGCCAACGCAGCTAGCTCCAACGCATCATTATGGAGCTGGAGGTTTTGAGAATGTCAAAAGTCAGAGTTTATTCAATAATAAATATTCATTCTTCTCTATGACTAATAAGAATAAACTTTGCCTCTGCCAGTCATGTATCTTGCTGAATACCTACTATCGAATGAGTAACAAACAAAACAGCTTCTGTTGGCACAGATACACTTGTAATTTTATTTGCCTTTGAGTTTCCAATGTTCTTGCAATTAACATCTTGAGTCAAGCATTAGAACGGATTCTTTCAGGGCTACGCACCAGTGGTGTTCATACAATGCTCATTCACCAGGCATACAGAAGAAGCCTTGATACAACTCTGAATTCTGTATCTAAAGAACAAGCTTAAAATAAAAGCACTGTATGTGAAAGCTTTCAAAGTTTGCCTGTAGCCAGATGATCAACCTATAAATAACAAATTGCACTGCTATTGTATAAAATACGTAGTGTTTGCAAGAGAATTTGCTTGAAATGCAGTTGCGGTCTGCAAACTGTAAACATTTCATACTAGACAGCAAAAGTTTTCAAACTTCTTTTTCATATACTTATTTAAAATAATAATGAGGAATAAAAAAGCCAAGCTTATCAACCATATTAAAAAGAGTTGGTGTTATCTTTTTTACTGAATGGTGATGGCTTCTCTGGAAGAAAGAGAAAAAACAGCTATTGAAAATGAGATGACAGCTCAGAAGAATCCAAAGGTACGAATAGTAAAGAATGAGGTGGATGATTGCCAGAGAGGCAGCGGGAGCGATGTCGTAATGCAAATGGAAGATGTCCCTTTTGGGATATCCAAGTACAGCCTGAAGAACACGATAGGACTACACGGAAGCCAACAATGCTACTTCATGGGGTAGTCCGGGTGATCTTTGACAATTTGACCTTTTAGATGCTGTGAATGTAGTTAGTGGAAACTGGTAACTGGTACCAGGACGTGAAGGCCAGGTCTGGGCAAACACCTGAGTGCTTAGGGCCTGCGCCAGCTCACACGTCCTCACCTTGTAAGCAGTCCTGTTGATACCCGCAGAACGTTGACACGCAGAATGCTGGGCATGTATTTAAGTGCTGAGATGAATCGAGGCCTAAATTATTTTTTAATCGGATTTTCAGCTTTCACTATTCTATTTCTTAAATCTTACTAAGGTCCCCATGACCTTGTGATGGAGCAAAGCTCAGTGAAGTAATGATTCCGTTCCAGTTCTCAGCAGGCACCATTCTTGCCCAGTTTGGAGCCCAGGGGCTGCTGCCAGGCATTGTGACCCGTCTCCCACACGGACACAGCCCCTTGCAGAGTTATGCAACTTCATGCAGGCATTTGGGAGTTTCGGCTTTTAGATACTTTTAGATATGGCACTGCATAGCTTAAGTACAGAAAAGCACAATTCTTGGCACAATTTGCATCACGTGACTCAAATTAATCTCTTGGATTTATCTTGCTATTGCCCCTATGATTTAAACCAGAGAAACTGTAGCAGATTATAGATGGGATGTGCCAACACAATTGGAACAAGTCGACACTAGCTGACAGGCATTTACATTTGCCACATAAGGGGCAGAATTTCTGCTGGTTCATGTGTAGGTCCATCTGATTTTTTATTTTTTGCAATAAGCATTTATTTTTTGCCAGAAATTCTCTACCCAGGATTACTTAGATGGTAAACCAGACAAAATCCAACCCTGATCTGGACCATGGCTCAGACCTCTCCAGGCTCCTATGCACAGTGATGCCACCTGCATTTCTCTGGGAGAGTCCCTATTTCTTGCCAGTTTCTTAGGAAAAACATCACACTGCCACGATACCCAGCACAGTCCACTTCTGCCCCTCTGGTCTGGCAGAGCCAAAACAGTGCTCACTCCCTGCTAGAACACGTAGCCTGATGCAGAATAGACACATCTTTAAAAAGTCTCTTCTCCCCACTGACATACTCTTTAGAAAGACAAACAATTAGAGCAACTGATTTGCTTTTTCTATTAAGGTTTTTGCTAGTTCAGGAGTTCGTTCAACATGGTCCCTCAGAAAATTAGCCCAGCCACACTGCTCTAAACGTGTACATAGGTGGAAAAATACTGGGGCTTTTACTGCCCAAATACTTGTAGTAGCTTAATGTCCAACAGGTTCTGTAGGTGGGGTTGTGGACATAACATGCATCCATATGCACAGCAACCCAAACCGTGACTCACTCAAGCATTTAAGCTTCTGTAAGATCTTCCAAAACACAATGTAAGAATGTGCTGAAACATGGAGGTACAACAAACAAACAAAAAATTACCAGTCTTGATCAGTGAAGTAAGTGCTTGTACTTTCAGCAGAATCAGGACTGTAACATACATTTCTGTTTCTAACTTAATCTCCTGCTATAGCTGGGTCCGGGCTGCACCAGCTTTCACAGCAAATGTCCTTCATGATTCATTGTGTTACTAGGGAGGGAAAAAATATGTTGAGAGGAACATTTAGTTCCTGTGTAACTCAACTGAGTAACAAATTCAGAACAAGCAGTTACAATTAGCAGATATTGTTTTTGCCAAGATCATATCATTTCATAACCAGACTTAATTAAAAGAGCAGTTTAGGTGCCTGGCATCCAGCATCTCTTAGTTCAAAGCTTTTTCCCTGAATCAAAATCCTAGAAGCAGCAGAGGAACAGCACTCTTTATCCGGGTAAATAAAACCATGTTGTTCAGCCTCACTGATGCATTATATCTTTTTTTTTTTTTAAGTTTCTAATTGCTACTCTGATGTAGCAACAACTCTCCCATACGATGAAGGGACCCACAAAGCTCCCCACCATGCCGCTTTGTTCGGGGAAGTCGATAGGTGCCCCGCTCTGCAAAGCGGCTAGGGACACCAGACAGGGAGGGGCAGAATCCCATGAAAACACGATACAGGACCCTTCCAATTACTGATCTGACTTGGAACCAAAACACAGTAAATGGGGCTTGATCATGGACTAAATGCAAATTTTCCATGATGTTGAAATGGTACTGAGGGCCCAAGACCTTTGCTTTGACCTAACTCATTTCTTCAGGGGTTCTGCAGGTTGTTCCAAATTCTCACTGCTGCCCTGGTACCTCCCGGCTATTCTCCAGCTGTTTCTTCTCTTTGACTTTCATCAGTTCCTCTGGCAGAGAAGCATTACATAAGATGGATGCATTATTATTTCAGTAATGAACTATTAGTTTCATAGGTTCAGTATTTTACTATTTCAACCTACTCTTAGATCTCCTGGAATTTGCTTTTCATCTGTCATTGGCAATCTGAAGTCTGCATCCAGTCACTAGTATCCATAATATAATTAAAGTTACCAGGTTTATTACGCCACATAAATTCATTGGACGGAATAGTATATTATTTTAGTAGTAAATTTCAAAAGAATTCACTAACTGCACTGCATATCCTATGCATAAATTATAGCAGAACTATTTAAAACTTGCATTGGTCAAGATTTTTATTTCAAACATACCCAAACCGTATTCTGCAGTTATTTTGAACAATTAAGCACATCTGCTGATAAAAATTACACTCTGCATGCCCCCTCTGATTTTATTCCTAATGAAAGATTTTTTTCCCTTTTTCTTTTTTTTTTTTTTTTTTTTTTGTTCAGAAAATTATTTTAATACACTGCAGTAATCTATAAATAATGATGGAAACCCAGGAGGTCAAGGAAATGAAAAGTACAGCACATTCCCTGAAGGAAAATTGGGATGTTTTTACTTCTACTAGTAATAAATTATTAGCCACATGTTAAAGTTAAAACAAATAAAAGGCTGATATAATGTTTTTGTTTCCTAAATGGAATCTGGTGTCTGCATGGTAAAAAGCTAGATATTCCAGCACATTTACTGGAAGTATTAAGAAAAGCTAATTCTCAAACCCCTATTTTCCCCAAAGCTTAGTTCTCCAGTAGTTCCCTTATGCCAGTATCTGACCACCATGAAAAGCTCACACAGAGGTGAAAAGAATTGATCCCAAAGCTACTTCACTGTAAGAGATCCGTCTTCAGAATAGTACTAAGGAAACAACTTGGATCATCAGCACCAAGTCTTTAAGGAGCACCTTAGCAGAATATTACAGTAGATTCAGCAAGAGGGATAAAAATCCAGCTCAGATTTCATTATTTCCATACTTGATTCCTGCCATAACTACACCAGATGTAAAAATCAAGCACACATCTAAAAGAGAAGGGCTGTAGAAGACCCTTCGGGTGTTTCTCTTCTGAAAATTATTACTGGTGATATAACAGACTGTAAGTCCCATAACTACGTAATAAAACTTAATCATCCTGAAACGACACTTAAAATTTTAAATCTTAAATGAAAAGGTCTACTCCTTCATACCTGACACTTTTGTTTAAAAAAAATCCTTTAGGACTTAATGTACTAGAGTAGAACTCCATACATGCATATAATAAAGTCACAATATCTTCCAAAATTTCCCAATTGCCAGTTCTAGCATTCAGCAAATATCAGACAGTCAAATATTGGACACTAACTATGAGTCAACATGTTTTATCTCATCTTCAAAATAATTTATTTTCATCAGCTTTCAAGAAAATGTGACTATTCAAGACCAAATGGAGTGATACGGAATTTGTCTTCTGCCTAAAGTTAAAGCAGATGAGGTACAATTTATACTGACCTTGCAGGGCCCTCACAATATCTCTGTGAGAAAACAATAATGTTTCACGTTATTTCAGGCAGACAGCATGACCATTTGCTGATATTCTACCATTTGCCTTTAACTCCCATCCAGGTCCACGTCCCTTCTCACGCAGACCAGACACAAACCAAACACCTTCCCTGTTCCACAGCTTCTCTTCTTTTTGCCTGCCCACTTCGGAACTCTGCATCAGGAATTGTTCCTTTGCTATACTAAAAGTCGTATAGCAAAGTCGTATACTATTTCCCTAGTAAAATTCATAACATTAAACATATCTTTAGCATTTGTCACATGGTAATTGGATTGCACTCATGAACAAAGAATACTAATAAAACAAAGGAAGCGCTTTTTATCCTTCAATCAACAGGTCTTGTACCGTCCTTTAAGTGTCTTACACTGTCTTTTAAGAAAATATCTGTTAAAATTTTCTAATTAAAATTCCACTTGCAAATCACTGTTCTTGAAGTATCTTCATGAGAACAACAAAGCAGGTAACAATCATAAAACTTTATGCCTTGAGGATCTACTTTTCCAAATTAGATGTTTTCATCAGTCTGATGTTTCACTTTTACCTAGCTGTCCTGAAGCTTTCGGAAGTGCCCTGTTCCACACCAAATTAGTTACAGCTGTTCTACCTCTGAGCGACTTTTATACAAGAATTTAATAAAAATCACATCAGCTCAAAGACAACAAACTCCTGGAAATTTCAAAGCTTCAGAGACAAAAGAGCTATGAGCTGCTTGTAATTAAAGAAAAAAAAAAAATTATTACACAGTTCAGCTAAGATACACGAATAGAATCATACAGCATAATTACTATTTTTTTACTGGGATATTTTTAGGAAAGGGAAGGTGAAACCATATAGATTGAAACCAGCTATCTCTGCAATTCCAAGTCCGACACACAGGCTCACACCTTGAATGGTGCTTGCAGGATTTAGTAGTCATTTCCAGTGTTGATAAAGATAATGCCATCAGCTCATTAAGCTATAAATATGCATGCTTAAACAAATTAAACTCATTTCATACTGATACAAAGAGACCTAAGGGAAATTCAAGGTCAAATAGATTAATGCTATAAGTGATTTGGAGATTGTGAAGGGTTCTAGCAGGATTTTAAACCATTTTGTCTACAGAATTTTGCATTTCTGAATAAAACTGTAACCAAGGGTCCATTCCTCAGAGTTATTACACAAATGGCATAAAAAAAAAAAAAACACAAACCAAATAAAACACACCACAGAAATGCATTTCAAGAGCAAGAATACTGGAGAGAGCACTACACAGAACAAAAGATAAATCAGCTTCAAATTATCTCCCAAAAGAGCAAAATGTGTCAGCAGCAGCAGATAATAGGTTTGCTGGTCTTTAATCACTGTTTGTTGAAACAACAGCAAATTAACGGCCTGTCTTTGCAGGTTGTCAGATAATTCCTGCGAGCTACTAAGTGCCTCTGGCTTTGTGAAAGTCTAGAGAGTTTGAATCACCTACTACACTGAAAAGTCTCAGAAGTGCAACTAAATATTATGGTAAGGTAGTTATACTTCGTTTCATCAAAGTAACACAGTTTCTGACTGGTTTCGGGAAAGACCTCTGTGTTTCACACTGCTTCTGTATCTCAGCTTGGAGTAGCAAAGAAATAAAAGCAAAGCAAAGCAGCCTAGACGTGGTGTTAATCAGTATCGCTCTCAAAATCCAGATACTTAATCCAATTTACCCCAGTTGAGAATAAGGCTGTCAGGACTTACACTGCTGCAGTATGTTCAGTCATTCTCTTCCGTCATCACGTGATTCTGAAATGTAAAAAAGTCAATCAGAAGGCAGAGCAGAAAGACCAGCCTTCCTCTTACGTTCAAACGCGATCAACACTTCAGGCTTCCCGAGTTTGGCTGGACTGTGGTCCCTGCAACCTGCTGACAAGAACTGCAAACGCAGACGCAAACACAAACCGTTGTATTTCCATTCTTATCTATACTCCTACCACCGCACGCTGTGGTTTTATATATACGTTGATCTTCCTTAAAAAACATGGACCACACGCTCTCTGAAACAGCTACACTGAGTGCTCCCGAACACCCGCGTTTCCCAACGGGAGGGAATTTCCTAAGACCTTCAAAGATTCCCAGCGTGGCTGATTCTGGGTGGGAAGCTAGAAAAAAAAAGGGGTGGATTTCTTGATTTCCCCTGTTTCCAATAGAGAGAAGAGGGGCCACCAAAGGGTCTCTAATAGCAGGGAATATCCCAACCTGTAAACCACCAGTAGACGATCGTTGCGTTCCTGTGCATGGGAGAGGAGACGCTGCAATTATAACTGCAAGGAGGTGCCGAACCCGCTCATTTGAGAGAAAGGCTGGCGCAGTCGGCGCTGTTTGCTTGCTCAGCTCTGGCTAAAATGAAGCACTGAGGACTGCCAATATTTACATGATTCTCTCATTTTATTTAGAGAGCAAGAACAACCAGCCAAAAAGTCTTCGAGCGCCCTGAACGTAACAAGATGGCAATAGCGCTCATTTCTCCTAACTGCTTTTCTGTTGAATAACCAAGTTTATATTAGTTTTTGGAAATTTTCCTCTTCCAAGATGTGGTGGATAAGTCAAGTGGCTTCCAAGCTGAAGACTCTGCACAGAGCTTAACCCTGCCAAAATTTATACGTGGGAATTGTCCCAAGGAACAGTATTCGCCTGACTGGATCTCATAAGACAGCAGGGAAGCAGGTCTAGAGGAACAAGTACTAATGGAGGTTTTTTCCTCAGGAAACCTGTGGGTTTGCCCAGAAGAAACGACTCCAATTTCCACAGCTCACTGGTTGCCGCAGATACAGTTTCCTCTTTCTCTCCATTCATGCCTTTTGTGCTGCACAGGGACAATCCATTTTTTATCCACGGGCTTTAGGAGGATCAGTAAATACGCTCTGCCACGGCAGACAGTTTTTGAGCTAACATCTCCCCAGCTGTGACCTGCAGCTGCACGTCTCAGGAATTAGGCGTATCCTTGTAACACTGCATTGGTGTCAGTCAGGGTACTTTTTACTGAGTGAAGAAAATCATTGAAGCATCATCCTGTCAACACACGAGCCAAATGTCCAGATGAGCATAACTGAATCCGCAGGAACATCACTTTGGTGCTGAGCCAATATTAAGACAACAATGTTCAGGATTTCCTCCCACTCTTCCAGTCCATCAGGGAAGTGAAGCACACACGGATGGATGATGTGCTCACTCCTGAGGGGCTGCGCTCCGGCTCTGTTCCAGCCAGACCTGAGCCTAAGACTAAGGCTAAACAGGACCCCCCAGGACAAGTTACTGTGCTGGTCCCCTTCTTATTTAACATCATCTCTATTTTTGTTACTGTCTTCTGAGACACTTTGTATTATCCCAGGGCTGCTTTAAGATATACTTCTAATGCTGTTACACAAATTCTAACACTAAGTTGAAAAAAGGAAAATGCTCCAGTGATTCAGCTCTTTTTGGAAAAAAAGAGGAAAATGTTCCAGTGATTTGGCTCTTTTCATCTCTGGAATTTTCCGTCTCTTCAGCATCAGAGTTCACTTACCCTGACACCAGTGGCTCATAGAGATGCCTCCAGCCTATGAAACCCCTCAACAGACCACAAGCACTCCATCTCTGAATGATGCTCTCCAAGCCAAAACATCAGTTTACTTATAATTAACAGTGACAACTCGCAGCATACAAACACCATTCGGCATGATTAAGTCTCCCCCGCTCTCCAAAACTTTCTGAGAGTTAAGACCCTACCTCAAACTCCACTTTGTAAAGGGTCTGCATCGAATCCTGATCTGCCCTGGATGCTCTCCCGGAGGTCCCCACGCCTTCCGTCTGACAGCCATCCGGTGGTACCAACCTTACTTAGCGAGGCAAAGGAGCAGCTCGCTCAGCGCTCAGACCGACGGGTCCTCTCCTGTTAGATCCAGAAGCTGTTCTAGGAGGATGGAATGCCTACTCGATACTTTATTTATTTGCCATTATCCTATTAAAAATGACTATGTATTTCTATACGTTAGACTCATCACTACAATGCTGTTTGTGGCCATCAACTTTTTATGGTTGCCAACCGTACTCTCCAATACATCCCGCCTCGGAGGCGAGACGAGAGAATGGATAACATCTTCCTTCGAAGATGTTGGTGCAAGACCTCCCTCCTTCCTGCTGCCAGGCCGCTTTCCTCTCTAGGAGGGAACTAAGCATGGGGTATTCTTGCCTTCTTCCTGCACTACAGCCCTACAGACGACTGCTCCGGGACACATACAAGGTATACAAGCGGTTCAACCACAGACACAGAAGATCCCACTGCAGCCTCTCTGAAAGTCTTGCCAAAAGTTTTTCATTATGGAACACACACAGCAGTGACTCTCGCGGCTGCCTTTAGCTGCTGCATACTCCTCCTCCGTGCCCCTCTTATCCCTCCCCTGCTTCCACGCACGCATCTTGTGCGGCTCAATTAAATGCTGTCAGATTCCTTCTGCAGACTAAGCTACAGTGATTTCCGGTTGACTCAAAGGACTTGTGCCCACGGTACCAAGCACAGCCTCAGCTTTTCTCGTTTCTTCCTGTTACCAATTGCATCCTTTTGTATTCTAAATTCTCAGATTTACACCACCTGCCCAGGATCACCTAGAGATCTTTGTCGTGCTTTTGCCTTCACATACCACCCTTCGGCAATCTCCTTTTACCTGCGCCTTGGTCTGCGTTGTCCCCAGCAGAAGCAATGAGAGGTAGAACAAATCTACAAGACACTTTGCAAGACAAAGTAACAGAAACGCATGTAAGGCTGAGCACATTTCTAAGCGAAGCAGACCAGTGCACTCCTTCCCAACTATAGACATCATTCACGAGGCTTGAGACTTTACAGGTGCTGCATTGCCTCGAGGTTCTGAGAACTGTGACATTAACAGTAAAATATCTTGGGCAGCTTAGCATGAAGGCAAAAAGATTGCAAATTAACATTAAGTTTTACTCAGGTTTACCCAGAGGGCAGGAATGTATTCTAGTGTTAAGGGAAGAAAAAAAGAAAAAGAAGATTTAAAGAATCAGCACGAGCAGAGTCAGGTATGCTTATTCCCTATATTCAAGCAACCCAAAGAAACCCAACTGCCGCTGGTGTGTGCCTTTAGCTGTACACGCAGGGTTAGTTTAGAACCGACTGACATGGTTCAGGGGAACATTTCCTTGCCAGACGCACGATCTGACCCCAGAATACAGTAGCCAGACAAACCACTATCCCAGTGGCATCAGGCAGATTACTCAGCCCAGGGTTCCTACTAGAAAGAAATGTTGTAAATGCAATTTGAAGGAACACGAGTTCTGGTCAGCTATAAAGACACAGATATCGGCAGAACTCAGCATACCGGACTTCAAGCTTGTTTTTCCACTACCTTCAATGCATTCAAGCCCTACCTTCATTAAACGCCACAGCTAATCTCGGCAGAGATGCCTTGTAGGTAAATTACACGCAATGTTTTCCTCCAGCACTCAGAAGGGATACGTGAAACCCTACAGCCAATAAATAATGCAAGAGAAACTAATTCTAACTTCCAAGATTGACAGAGAAACCCCCCCCCCTTCTTTCCTCCAGCCTGAATTCTCTGCAGAAAAGAAGATACCTTTCCTTCTGGCGGCCGGCACCCTGCCCACGCAGCCCCTGCTGCCGGAACTTTCCGTGAGGCCGAGCTGCTGCTGCTGGATAATGAACCCCAGCTGGCCCTCGTCCCCAGCCTCATTAATTAACACAGCCACGTTTCCTCCCTTGCTGTGGCTCTACGGCTCTTGGTAGAGTCCTGCGAGCAACCGAAAGGACGAAGAGAGAGGGAAAGGCTTTAGCTGGTGCGTGTCTGAAAATAGCTTTATCTGGAAGGTAATAGCCTGAGGGAGGGAAAATGACACGGGAGGTTTCCCAGGACATAGTGCAGCAAAAGATTGCACTCGGAGAAGTTCACTTTCAGCTTTTTTGCCCCTCTTAAAAGGCAGTGGGGTTTGTCGCAGGCTTTCTCCTGGCTCCTCTCCCAGGTGAGAGCCCCCAGGACCGGCCCTCCTTCCCAGCGAAGTCACGCTGACAGACGTAAATAGACTTCATTACCCATGTGTGCCTTCCCAGAATGGAACCTCCAACTAAGGGCTCAAATGCCACCTAGGAGCTCCTGGTGTAACAAATTACTTCTTTTTTTTTAATATATCAGAGCAAGTGGACCAAATTACGGAAGTATTAAAAAACAGGCCAGCACGTTGTAATTTACACGTGCCAATACACTGTGTGCAGGCATTGCAGCCTTCCAGTCCCTGAAGGGAGCGTACAAACAGGAGGGGAACCAACTTTTTAAAAGGGTAGAAAATGGCAGGACAAGGGGGAATGGATTGAAGCTGAAGGAGGGGAGGTTTAAATTAGATATTAGGGGGAAGTTTTTTACAGAGAGAGTGGTGAGGGGCTGGAACAGGCTGCCCAGAGAGGGGGTGGATGCCCCATGCCTGGAGGTGTTCAAGGCCAGGTTGGACGGGGCCCTGGGCAACCTCGTGTAGGTCCAGGCCTGGAGGTTGGTGTCCCTGCCTGTGGCAGGGGGGTTGGAACTCTGTGATCCTTGGGGTCCCTTCCAGCCCAGACCTTTCTACGATTCTATGATACAGAAAGGCAAACAAATTACTCCCTATCCCTCTGAAACTTGAAAAGGTGGGTGGGAAGAAAATGTAACAAAATGAATTGATCTTTAGACCTCAGCCTTTTCTCTGCAGGTAAATCTCTGTTGAAATTAAACACAAGTAAACCAGATTTAAAAAAATCTAACCACAAAAGCAAAAGAGAATTTAAGTTAGTAATGTAAGAGCAAGAGGGAGACAGGGAATATTGAAAATGAACTCACATCTTTATACTGGCAAAAGATTAAATGCCGTGTTTAAAAGATTTAAATTCCTTCATCATGTTTTCATATTACGTTATATTTATTTAAGCTGTAACTGCCATATTTTTGACAATGGTTTCTTCTTACACCGAGTAGTGATATCCAATGCTATTTGAAGTACAGCATAAAGTTCTTAATTATTCTTGAACACGGTGGTTATTACTGATTATGTTATATTGACAAGCACCCACAAATGTGTTTCCTTTGAATTGGAAGCCCAAACCCATGATTTTGATCATCCAGTCTGGCCTAGAGACTTTTCCTTCATGTTAAACCACTGAAATGACTGACTCGAAGTCTGACCCGGTTACTCATTGCTAATCGTCTGCAGGTCCCGCAGCATCGTATACTGAGCGCGTTACCTGTAGAGAGAATTAAGATGTCTGCTCAAAAGACTTCAGTCGATGGAAAAGGTAAAGGAGGGAGAGTGGTTTATTATGAACATTTTCCACGTGTCTTAGAGGTTCCACATTTTTATATAATGTTCTTATATTCAGCCATCTCTTTTTAAAACCTCTCAGAAGGATGTGCTTGCAAGCGAGTCAGTGGGAAGATCTGAAGGAGGCAAATTAAAAAGAGAAAAATGAAGCACAGCGGACAAGGTTAAGAAGGCAAGTCCATGCACGGGGAACCGAGCTGGAACATGTACAATGTAGGAGAGCTGTCTCACTGCCATAAACGCACATTTTGAAATGTGGCTTTAATTCTAGTCCTAAAGTTCGTCGTCACCAGGTCTCACTGATTTTCACCGTACGACTGACTTGCCTGTGAAATACTGCCCAGGCTGTATTTTGTGCGTTGGCCCCCAACAACAACAACGTGACCACTTCCCCTCCCACACGACCGCAGTATGCACGCAGTCAGGTGAACAGCAGAAGCAGTATGTTCATTAGTACTATGGAAGGAGTAGATTTTCCCTGCTTCAAGAACGCCGCAGAATCATTAGTTACGTTACTGACAACACGTGAAGATTCAAATCCCGGGAGAGCACCACACAAGAGTTTCACAAATTCCGGCTGAAAACCAAAGCTGGCGCATGACTTAGAGTTACAAAGCTCAATACTGACCCAATTCTCTACTTCTCTGCCCCTTACATATTAATGTAGTGAAAAAGCCCCTCAGCTGTTACGTACCACCGAGCCAGCACCGCACGGCACAGCAGGTCCATGAAGAGCAGCTTAAAGTGCACATCTCAGCCCAATCAAGGTGTTTTGCTCTTGGCTTGGTAGCTTTTAAACTTACTTAAAAGTTACCTTTTTGCCAGCTTGTATGATTGCTGCTCTGGAACCTGGAGTTTAGGGAGGCTTTTTTATGAAGAAAATGAGCAGAAAGTGGCAGAGGAGGAATACAGATCTTTTGAACTAGCATTATAGTGCTGAAATGTCTTTAAGAGAAATTGTTGATATATTTTTGTCTCAAACTGTCCTTTTTTTTCAAAAAAATATTTTTCCCTCATAGCAACAAAAAATACTAATGACATTTTGCAGATTTTTTTTTTCTATTTATAGATTTTTTTTCTTTTTACCATACAGCTGTTTTTCTTCCCAAGACAATTAAAGTTGTTGATTTCTGCGATGATCAGATCTTTAGACATAAACACCACCTCTAACTAACAGGTTTTCTTTTCTTACTTATTTACTGAAGAAGTGGAAGGGTGGACTGCTTTGGTCTGCTATAAGAGAATTTAAAATGAAACCTGGTAAGAACTGACCATCTATGATGAGAATGCCTGAAATAACTTGAGAATATTGTGATTAGAGAGTTCACCTTTTTTAAAAAAAAAAAAAAAAAAAAGAAAAAGACATATAAATAAAATTAAGGAGAAAAAAAAATCAGATTTCGTTTTTTTTCTGTAACAGCAGAAATTTTAACATAAGCTTTCATCTGCCAGCAGTAAAACATGAATTGTTTCTTAGGCTGAATTATCACTACATGTTTTATAAGGATTAACAGTATGTTGTTATCAGAGTAGTCAGTGATTCAGTATGCCAGAAGACTGGAAGATTAAACAAAAGCTAATCTCTAGAAAAACAGGACAAAATCCTTTGTTTCTTTTTCAGGAAAAAGAATTCACAGCTTGCAGGTTCTGAAAAGCTGCCATCCCACTCGCTCTCTCGGTAAGACAGTTCTTCTCAACAGCAATACTTTCCCATCCACGTCTCCCAGAGGAATGCAGCTTCCAACAACTGTGGATTACAGACCATTAGGGATCAGGAAGCACCAGTGTTGTGCATTTTTTTGACAGCTTAGCAGTAACAATAATGAATTTTTCTATAAATCGGGCAACTCTTTTGTTGCACTGGGGGTCAGGGTTTGACACAACGGGAAAAGGCTAACGCATCCAATTGCCGCAAACTCTGACGAGCTATTCAGCAACCACTGATGAACAAAATGCTGTGAAAAGTGTTTATGTGTATTTTATGGAAAACCATTGGCAGATTCAACAGTTATTTTCACTTGAACGCACAGTATAAAGCATATTTCAAGTTCCTGCCACTGACTTATCAGCTATAGGAACCATCTTCTAAGAGAATGAAATCAGTTTGACACATCATGTTCCACCAAAAATCCCTCACCACAAAGGATATTTTTTCACTCTTGCAAGTGCTGCCAGCCTTTAATTATTTTAAAAAGAGAATAACAATCTTGAGTTTTGGATGTAAAACCTGAAATCAAATTAATCTGGATTATAAGCAATGCTACTTCATTCCTTTCTTGTGTTTCCATGATGACCTGTAGATCTAATCCAAAGCAGATGCATGTTCAGGTCTTAGCTTTTGGCACTCCGTTGCTAAACGTAGAAACAATGCGCTATTGACATATTGATGGAAAAGGTTATATCCAGTTCCTGACTAGGCAGCAATGCCACGTTCGTCGAAAGAGCGATGAAAAAGATACATTTTCATTTAGCTTGATATTTAATTAATGTTAATTTTTTCTATAAGAAAGACAGTGAATTTAGAGCCCACCTCCTAATACAATTCTACATCAGGTTCTCCTTTTGTATTTAAGTATTACATTTTCAGCAGCAGCTCTCACCAAGTTCTCTATAAGTATCAGTGGCATTCAAGACTCTGATAAACAGGTAAAAGATAACAATGACAGATAGAGTTCTTGGTAACATAAGACACAAACAGAGAGCAATCGATTATGCCTCCTACACAACACTTAATATTTTCAAAGGTGGCTTAGGTTCTGGGCATTTTAAAGAGATTTTTAGTACTTAAGGGATAATTTATCCAGGGGAGAGTGATGCTTTAAAACATTTGCAATGTTTAAAACATTTGCAGTCGCCTTCTGCTGAGGGTCCCAATTAAACAGATGAAACCGCTAAAATTAGTTCTCTTAACAGCAATGCATCAGTTCATGCCTCTGCTTCGGATCAAAGGCACCTCCGCGGCACTGACCCTCTGACAGCTGGAAAGGTCACCTGGGAAGTTCCTGCTCATCTGCTCCAGGGTCAGATCGTTCCTGCGTGTCGTGGTTTAACCCCCAACGGTAACCGG